>VZSZ01006259.1:2434590-2501185 GCA_013398815.1 Ibidorhyncha struthersii | reverse complement strand
CCCTCCCTCCCTCTCCCCCGCCGCCGCCATGATAGGTGAGTGAGCGCGCCGGGGAGGGAGCGAGCCCGGATGCAGATCCGCCCTTTCCTGTCTGCCCCTCTGCCGCCGCAGTCACAGGCGCATCGTTCCCGGGGGGCGGCGTGGGGTCGGTCTCCCTCGGTCTGTCCGCCCGTCCGTGCTGCCTCTCCTGGTGCCTCGCCGAGGCGGCGCGACGCAGCGCGTTTCGGTCCCCGCTCGCACGGTGGCGGGTGTCCGCTGTCACTGCCCCGGCGGGTCCCGGGGGGGGGGCGGGCACTCGCGGTCAAAGTGCTGAGGGGTCAGTGGTCTTCTTCTTTACCCCTCTGGCGGGGGATGACCCAGCCTCAGCCTGCCCGGGGCTTGTGGTTGATTGAGGTCGTTTTAATTTTTTTTCTAATTTCCCCTTAGTATAACGATCGTAAATACTGTTTGGCAAGGTTTGTGTGATTTATGAACTTTTATTGGCCTTGCTCATTACATGTACATGTCACTGGTCTGGTATGGTACTTGCTGGCGGTGATCTGAAAAAAACAACTTGGGCCTAATCATGTTGGGAGTTTGGCCATTTGGTCCTTGAGTTGGCTTCTGTAGCCATCTAATGCTGGCGTTGCATGTGAATCGGTTGTTTCAGTACTGGGTTTTCTTGTCTTATTTGTAAGATGAATCCATACCTGGGGAGTACCACAAGTTACAGGGTCCGTTTTGTAGCCCTTGTGTTTCACTGCACGTTTCATCTTCCTTTCACTTCCTAAATTTTGTGAATTATTTAAAGTAAAAGCTATGAAATGCAGTATACGCGCTTGTATTGTAACAATTCCTTGCTGTTTCATCTTCAGTGTAGGTGTCACAGTTGCTGTCTACATAAGACCTGATCAAGTTGAAAAGCATGCAGTTTGTTGTCAAAATATTTATTGTTTTTAAACTAAACATCTCAAAAATGTCCAAGAATCCTATGGGTCTTTCAACTAGACATATTTTTTTCTTAGCAGTATATGAATGCAAGTATATGGATAATGCTATTTTTCTTTCAGCTTTGCAAAAGCTAAAAATGAAAGTTAAAAGCAGTCACTTATGTGGTATTTTAAGTCCGTATAAGTACTTATGCAATTGGTCTTTTCCTGGTTCTGAGACATTACTAACTGGGTTTTCTTGTCATTTGGACTTTTTTTTTTTTTTTTCTTATGTAGTGGAGAATATTTTAAATTAAAGGCTTGGCTTAAGGAAAGCACAGAAGATCAGGTGTTCCACTGTCTTTCATGTTGCAATGTTATCTCTTCTGGTGATTTGATGTCTTGTTATGGTATATAAAATACATGTGTTTACCAAACTACAGTGTCTGTTTTTGAATACATTAGAAAAGTAAGTTGAGTGTATATAAGGGACTGCCCATGTGGCTAGAGAGTTGATGGCTCTAGCCCTCATACTGAAATCTAAATGTTTACTTCTCATGAAGATAACATTTATATGACTGAGGAATTATAATTTTATTTTCACTGTGGCAGATGGAAATGTTTGTGAATATTGATTATGAAATGTACATCCCAGTTAGTTGCAAACTTATAAACACACATTTACAGGAGTTGCAACCTTAAATGATTTAAGCAGCAACCTTTTATTTTAGTGAAAAAAAAAAAAAGGTAAAAACCCCTCCCCACTCTGAAAATACAACCATTATTTGCAAAGTATATGATATAGAGACCTAGTCCTGTTTCCTGCTTTCTGAAAAGTCTCCTCTTAACACGTATGAGCTAGGAATACCATGGCAAAATTGGGGGCAGAAGGGGAAGGGTGAAATAATTTGTGTAATCTGTGCCCAAGGTTTTGACCTGAATGTTTAAAGAATTATCCTATGAAGCACATGGTTTACAAAAGCAAAATGAAGCAAAATGTTTTACAGTTTCATATGGAAATACTATGTCATCATGAGTTCTTGTGGCAAGGAATTCTACAATATAATTGTGCAACATGTGACAATTCATTCCTTTAATTGATTTTTAATTTCCTGTCTCTTACTTTCTTTTATGTCCCTTTGTTCTTGCGGTGTGAAATAGGGAGAACAAATCTGTTTAACATGTTACTATTTTTTCTTATTCTTCTATGTCTGTTGTTATTCTTGTTTTTTTTTGTCCAGTGAAATAGGTGAACCTTTTTATTTCACCTTCCTTTAAGTGTTTGACCATGTTTATGGTCCTTCTTTGAACCTCCTGCCCCCCCCCCCAATTTTTTTAAGATTTTTTCCATAGCATGTGTTGTTCCAGAAGAGGTTAGACAATTGACTTGTATCACTGGCTTTTAATAGTGTTCATGTGATTTCCCATCCTGCTTGTTACTATGTTCTCCTGCCTTACTAGTTTTTGTTGACTGAACAGAGATTTGTGGAGAAAGTCTTGCTTATGAATGAATTTCTGATTGCTAACATATCACCTGGGGAAGAAAAAAAAAGATTAGTATATGCTTATTTTCAGTAAGAGGTTATTCCTTGAGGGATGCCTTCAAAATATGTAACTATTTATTTTTGTCTGTGTGACATCTGCATTCAGAATATCATAACGGCAAGTTAATTACGTAACAGTCCATTTGTGTGGAAATTCCATGGACAAATTTGTCTGGAACGTCCACAGCAGCTGACACGTGCGTGGCATTGCACTGAGTTCATGAGTGCTTCTGGAATTTTAATTCTTGGGTATATCTTTAAAAGTATTTATCAAGGTAGATGGTAAAGGTGGCTCTTTCTTTTATAAATGTTTTTAGAAGTTTGTTCTGTAATGTGCTTCAATTTAAGTGAAGTTGCCAGAATGATTCCTTGGCGGTCCTTTCACTTATGTGTCTATTGTTTTTTTTTTTTTAAAGTTACAGTTTATTTATACTACTTGCTGATGGGCTGTTTAGTTAAGGACTTCAGGAAACTTCTCTATAGAAATTTATTTAATTTTATTTTAATAATAAAAATATATAAATAAAGGAATGTTTAAGTTGGTGTTTTTCATTTTGACTAGCGAATGCTATATATATATATTCTAACTGATGTTATATAGGAATCCTTGCATAAATTACTGACCACTGGAGAGACAAATTCATGCTGCTTTCCATATTTGTAACAGCGATGCAAGTTAAATGAGCTGAATATCTGCTGCTCGAAGGACCTGTGTTGTACTTCATTATCTTTAGTCAGCCAGTCCTCAAACAAGCTTACTGTAGATGAAAGTATTTCTGTGGACAGCTTCTGTACTACCATTTACTTCTTATGAGACTTTGTGTCGTATTTCTAGACCTGTGTCTGTTTTTTTTTTTTTTTTTTTTTTTTTTGTTTCCTTTCCCCTGTTTTTTTTTTTTTTGTCACTTTGCTTCCTGTCCCCTGTTTTTTTCTGTTTTCATGTTTTCTTAGTGGCTGTGTTGTGCTTCAGTAGAAGCACAGTGGAAATGCCTGTTTGTTGCAGCTAGTTCAAATTTTTTTAGCAGTGTAGGTAGTGAAATTTAGAAAGCATGAGTTTAATGAAATTGTGTCCAATGGAGAGAAAAGGGATCAGCCTAGAGGCCTGATGAGCACTAGCTGGAGTTGCCACCTCCTGTTTTCTCTGTCCCTCTCTTGTTAATGCTGGCCTGCTCAGGTGCCTTGAGACCATTTTCAGGATTTGTAGCTGATGCGGGCTAGGGTCTGCTGGCAACTCCTTGAAGTGTCTTTTTCCCCGATCAACAGTACTGTTGCTGGGACCCAAACGAAGCAGTGATCGAAATCAACCTTATACTAAGGCTGTTTTGCAGCCTCGAGCAGTTGGGTTCCAACAGGAACTTTGCTGGTGCCTAGAGCTTACTCTGTCCTGTGGTCAAGAGTCAAGCAAAAATCTTCGATAAAATCTTAACCAAACCTGAGGTTTTGGCAGAAAATAATATTTGGTTACTTATTGTAAGTTCTGTCCTAATAGTGGCTCCAAGGTGCCTGTGTAAAAATTGGTAAGGTATGAATACTTGCACACTTTTGCCTTATGCTTCAGTTGTTTTAACATACCCTTTTGGCTGATGCTGACATGTGTATAAATTCTCAAACAGCTTAACTGCATCATATTTTTGATTTCACATACAGTGAGTAGCCCCACACAGAGTATGCTTAAATTTTCAGATAGCAGCAGAAGCCCACTGGAGTTGTGCATAGAGAGCACAAGTTTTAAGCAGCACTAGCTTTACAGTAGGGTGAAAGACTGGTATTTGGGGCATTAATATGATGCTTTAAATCTGACAAATTTGGCAAAAAGTTTGAAATGATGTTCTGTTGGGGAAGAAAACCAATCATTTGCTCAGCCGTTTGTCCATAAGTTTTCACAAATTTGTTTCACAGATTCTTAAAACTTTTTTTTATCTATTTCAGTATTTGAAAGATAACATTTTCGTAGTGGTTTTGATACAGGTGACATCGGTAAAATACTAGATTGCGGTTTTCTGCCTTGGTCAGAGCAGAAAAAATCTTCGTACTGAAGATCTCAACGTTAGGTCTTCATTTTTTAATTTTTATTTTAAATACAGGCTTATCTATATGACAGTGTTACGCAATTTTAGTCTGTTTTGTTTTTTTAAAACTGGCTAAACTCTGTAAGGTCTGATAAATTAACTCAGTACAGCGTCCACATGGATGCATTGCACTGTGTGTGTCTGTCGCTGGTGTCATAGTTCTGCTGCTTCACAAGGTAGTGCTCTATTGAAATGTTGGAGATCTTTCGTGTGGACACATAAAGAATATAGAACAGGGCCTGAAGTATTTATGAAATGTATTCCGCAATGAGATTGCAGCTAGCTTATGTACAACTTGTTATTTTAGAGCCATTATTGGTAATAATTCTAAGGCCAATTTTTTTCTACCACTAAAAGGGGAGATAGAAATCAATGTTAATTAATGATACAGACACGAGGAAATGGTGAGAGGGTTATATTTAAACGTGTTTAGAAACAGAGCATGGTTGTTCTTGTAAGCTAGGAACTAATGGAATTGATACATAAAATTTTAATTAAAAAATATTTTATGAAACACCTTTTGATTGACTTAAATAATTAGCTATTCATTGATTAATCTTCAGTAAAGGTTTTTAATTAGCAATGAAAAAATACTAGAAGTAATTTATTTTGAAAGAAAATATATAGGTAATAACAATAAAACTTGTGATCTGCCTGGTATAGGTGTGGATTTTATTTATTATTTATTTGCTTTAAAGTATAAAATAGAGGTGGTCACCCAAATATGAGGATTTAATCAAGCTGAGGGCTTCTTAATTTTAAGTAAGCACCGAAAGACATCATTTGACCACCTAGCATTTCCAGTTTCCTGATCACACTTCTTCCATATTGGTATCAGTGTCAATAAGACAGACTGGTCAGAAAGTTTAATACACTGGTGTAATTTTGAAGATGATTCAAGATAGTCTTTGTGGGTTGGCAAGAATTGGACAAAAACTTCCCTGAGGCTTGTGTACCTAAGTTAACTTGGTAAGAAGTTTTTCAGTAGCAAAAATTTACAGCTCTGTAATTTGAAGCAATATTGCTAACTTCTGTCCTGTGGTAAAAAAGTTTAAGATTGTAACAGGGAATGTGTCTTCAAGTGCTAGTCATAGGCTATCATGAACAAGCAATAACCCTTTTTACAGCTGTTAAGCAGCGTATAGCTTTTATGTTGGTACCTTGTCACAATAATGTTGCACTTTTAGAAATAAAAGTTAATCAATTCTACTCTTTGTTATGTCAAGCAAGTATTAGTGAAATCAGTAAATAGTTGTCTTAAAATTTGGAAGAAGAGACAAGGCTAACGTAATCTAATGTTGTTTGATATTTTGTATAATTCTTACCATGGTAGCAGTTCTGTAACTTTAATAGTTTTCCAGTTTGGTGGGTTTTGGCTTTGCTTTGGTTTTTCTTCTTTCTTTTTAGATGGCAGGATTAAGTAGGCTTCTTAAAGTTTTAATTAAAAGGCAAAATAAATCCAGTGGAAATTCAGTGTGTGGTCGGATTCCAACTTACTTTCCCCATAAACCCCCCAACAATTTTAAAATCAGACTATGGAAATACATTTTCAAACAAGGAAAAAACCCCATTGCTTAGCAAAATACACCCTTGATAAACAGCTCCTTCAGATGCTTCTGTTTTATGTGTTAGAGGGGAAAAAAACCCCACCAAACAAGTTGCAGATTCAATGTATGCCTATATTTGTTTCATAAGGAGTTGTTCCAGGCATTTAAAAATTTTATTTGTAGCACCACAGTACCAGAGAATTTTATAAATACACAACAAACAACCACTGTATCTGTGCTAAATACTGTAGGTATAACACAGGAGATGGATGAAGGTTAATATGTGCACTTAAAACATAGGTTAGTATGAGGCTTTTTTTATGTTAAAAATTACGCTACAGCAGTGCTGTCTTTAGGTATTGCTGCTTCTCTTGCTGTACACTACTCATTCCTGCCCTTAGACCTGCAAACAAATCTTTCAGTTAACAGCAGAGCAGCCATCTGTTCAGGCACACTGCAAAGTCAAAAAAGAATCTAGAGGAAACAGTTTTGTTTTAATCTGGGTCAGTTCCCTGAGTTGGTTCACAGTATGCTGACCTGAAAGTTATGTGGATGTAACTAAAGGGACATCATGTAATGCTGTTTTATTGCTTGACCCTTTAAATTGCCAAGTCACATACAAATGGTGGTGTTGTGTAGTGCAGCTGATTGCCACCTAAAGGAGAAATTTTGGTGCCTGCCATTCTCCCTTACTACCCAACCATGTGTTCTGTGAACTGACATTGATATTTATTTGACGCCAGAATGAGCTAAATAAGTGACCTGGGTTGTCAAAAACCCCACTTACTTAGGGAAATGGGAGGGTTTTGTTTGGTTTTGGTGTTTGGTTGTGGGTTTGGTTTTTTTGGGGTTTTTTTGTTTTGTTTTGTTTTTTTTTCATTTAATAGCCTTCATCTGCTTATCATTGAATCATCTGAGAAGCAGTGTTGGTGCAAGGGAAGTGACAACCTGCAATTGGATTGGCTCAGCTATTTCTTAGTCAACAACATTGGCAATAATGTTACCTTCCTGAAAACCCGTTCTTGAGTTTTCAATAGATATTACAGAAAAAAAAGATTAAAACTGAGTTTGAAGTAATCTATTGGGGCAGCTTAGTGGAATTTTTCAGGAAATACCTCAAAGAAGAAAAAACATGGGAGAAGGCCCCAAACTGTTTTGAAAATGTAGAAGATGGGCTTTAGATAGTTAACATTTGCAGGTCAGCATTTCTGTAGTAAATGAGAGATGAAGGTGGTAGTAGAGACAGGTTGCGAATGGCTTTGACAGTGAAATATGATTCATACAACAGTAATGAAGTTAAGGGAGAATGGGAGCCTGGGTGAAAGTGTTCACTATCTGAGTGACAGATCACTCCTCTGTGTTGCATTCTTTTTCAGTGTGTTGGTAGTCTTTACTTTCTGCATAAGTATTTATGTTTGTCATTGTTACGAAAATAACCTTGTGGAAGCAAAATGAGAATTAACTCTCAGAATTTCCCTGTATGAATTCAGACTAGAAAATAACGGGGCCAGCTTAGAAACCAAATCCTGTAATACTGGGTTTCTTTCATTTGTTGTTGTCATCTTGGTGTTCTGTTTTGTTTTCTATGCTATGGATAGTTCCACTAGAATATGTACTTTTCACTGGAATAATAGCTTGAGTTGTAGATCACCGTTACAGTTACTTTATGAACATGTGGAATAACCTTTCTGATGGTTAATTTGATTAAACAAAACCTAAATCTGAGTATCAAAGACTGCTTGCATTTCACGTGCATGACCTGTTTTGCTGGGGTGGTTCTGAGCCTTGTTTTCTTCTGCTAGCATAACTGTATTGTACTATATGTACAGAACTGTGTCATGAAACATTGTGTTTTACTGGATTTATATTTTATTGATTATTTTTCTACAAAATGCTTTGTTGTGACTTTATCAGCAAGGTTTTAGAAAGTTAGTATCATATGAAATAGCTTGTCTTCAAAAGACATCTGGTTTCTGTTAGATATATGTTAGCATTCTGGATTTCTTTGTTTCCTTGAAGAGGGACGGGAAGACTTTTTGCTTGGACTTTTTGAAAGAAAAGTGGCAAGTGGGGAGGAAAGTGGTTTTTTTTGTTAGTTTTTTTTGTTTGTTTGTTTTGTTTTTTAATGGTCACAAAGTAACAGTATTGTAATATAAAGACACATTAGAGACTAATTAGGAGTGGCTAAGGATGTTCTGATGCAGTTTTCTGAGCCTTTCAGATAGAGCTCTACAGATAGATACCTGGCAGTTTCTTAAAATTATATCCCATTGCCAAAATCCCCATCCTTTTCTGTATTATCTGGTTACCTAGTGATATGTCTGTAAAGAGAATGGTGAGTAGATATATGTATGTATGTTAAGATCTGACTCTGTATTGTGCTAAATTCTTGTGACAGGGTCTTCTGATCTAGCTGATTCAGTCTTGAAAATGTTTTGCTACCATTGCTTTTTCCCTTCTCCTCCCTCCCATTCTCTGCTGCCATCTGTGCAGCCTCATTCCTCTCACTGACCGTATTACTAATTTGACCATTGAACTAATTCAACTTGCTATTGTAGCAAAAAAAACTTGTCCGTTTTTGCTGGATATCATCCTCAAAGAATAGCCCAGTGAACACCAAAGTTGGCTCAAGATAAGTAGAAGATGCAGGAGATAGCAAAAATGGGACTAAATAATTTTAGTAGGATGCTTTTTGATCTGTTTAGTCCTTGTGTGTCTTTACCCTCAGTTGTTGTAGAGTATGCTCAGCTCCTGCTGATGTTGGGAACATATCCAGAGCTGACAAAGGATTTCACAGTCCTTTGGACAAAAGGCATTCTAGAGGAGAAGATTATATTTAAATTCCTCCTTCTTTTTCTGAATGAGAAAGAAAGTTAAACTGGAAACAACTTTTGTAGCAGGAAGGATAAATCCTTGCATACGTATTGTGTAAATACAGTATCCATTGCCAAAACATTTGGTCCAGCCTATCAGTGAGATGAGGATTAAATTAAGAATTTCAAATTCAACTTATTCACAGAAACAATTAGGAAAAGACTTATGCTAACAAAATGTGGACATTTCGGAAATATTTTGGAACGTATAACAGCAAATGCAACTGCTTAAGAGTCCCTGCCAAAGTAATGTATGTGTCTTTTGTAGATACTTTGAAAGCCGAAGACATTATTGGATTCTGTTTTGATAACATTGCCTCAAGAGGTGGAGTAGCTTTCTTAATTGGAAACACATATATCCCCATTTACTGAAATAAGTTAATTGGACTAGCATACACTGTAGCATGGAACTGTCAGTTGTGTAAGTGGTCAGGCCACAAAACCAAACAATACTGAGAATGGTGCAAGTTTTTCAAGTTACTGTATTTAGTGGAAGCCCACAGTAGAGTAAAACCATTAGTGGAAACTCCATTACTTTGCCAAACAGGTTTATGTAAAAGAGATACAATTCATTCTTTTTGATCAATTTTCTAATTTAACGATTTTTCTTTTTGGTGATGCACTGTGTATAAATATTGTTGGACTGAAAATCTACTTCTAACACAAAATGTACCCAGTGATGTATGAAGTTTTCCATTAAAAGAAGAAAAAATGGAAATGTTAGAAATGTGCAGCTATATACCCAGAATTCACAGAATACCATTACAAAGGCTGGTTTCGAGATAATTAGCAGGCAAGCTTTAATTATATAATTGTCAATTATTTCACAAAACATGATTTCTCCCTTCTGAACTACAGTGTGGCATCTTGCAAATGTTTGTGTTTTATGAGGACTTACTTCATAATCATTAAGTAACTAAATTATAATACAGTAAATTATGTTCTTTAAAATCTATATTTTAAACAATTTTTCAGTTTTCAGATGTTGTACCTTAGGCCTTTCCCAGTCCCTTTGTGTTTTTTTCAGTGCAAAAGGAGTGGAAAGATGGATGACCTTACAAAATAAGGATAAAAATCCATCAGATCTATCTGATGTAGAAAAAAATCCATCAGTACCCTCTTGTCTGTTTTATTCCTGAGGCTGGAGAAGATGAAGAAAGAATTGGTTCATTGCTGTGCACTTTTTGAGGCAGACTGAAGCCTGCCTAATTGGACTAAACCAGCTTTTATATGGTAACTGCTATGTTGCATCGCTTTTCTCAATAAGCATGTTCATGTCTACATTAGTATTGTTAAAGTTTGACCCAGGAAAAATTGTAGCACAAAAGTTGTTCTTTGAGGCATGTGACAATAACTGTGAGAGATTTGCCACAGTATTACAAAATCTCTGTTAAAATGACAAGAGACAGGTGGAATCATTTAAGTTCTCCAGCCATTAGTCAAATATTAAATTCAGGTTCAGGGATCTTAAGGATAGAAATTAAAGAACAGTTAACCATGATACTGGCTTTTATTTCATGCCCTTGAGAAATTGGTACAGTGGTAGCTGGTATTTGTGCTGGTAAACATGCATCTCTTCTGAAGAAGGCAGTCTGATTAATGAATTCTCATGAATTCAGCCAAAAGATTGCAGTGAATAATTTGTCACAATTATGATGCATTAAGTACACGGTAGCTTTATGTAGGACTTTTCAGTGATGTCTTTTTACAGTGGCTACATGACTGTCATGGGTAAGCCACAAAATCTTCAGCAGTTCCTTCTAAAAATATTCAGTGCCTTCCAAAAGAAGGCATTGAAATTCCAGATTACATGCTTCAGAGAAATCAGCCACGTTAACTGTCTTCCTCCTTTGTTATCTCTAAGCCATTAGACTAAAATTTTCACTGCAAAAGCTCTCTCTTGGACTTCGGAATTATTTGAGGTCCAAATTAATACCTCTATTTATGCTAACCATCTCAATGGAGGAAGGTTTTTAAACTCTGACTCTAAACCGATTTTTAAATTTTTGTCCCCTCTAATGACCTCTGAGATTGTGATAGTCTATGCCATTATTTTCTTCTCCATTTATCTTTGGAGGGGAGAAACAATGATGACAACACACACAGAGCTAGAAAGAATGATGGGCCGTTGTCCATTAAACATCTCCAAATTAAATTATCTGGATCCTGTGTACAGTTTTTAACCCACCTCTGAGCTTTATTCATGTTATTAAGGAAGAATGATGGTTTCCCATACTCAGCTGGTTTGAGCTAAGTTGAAATGATGAAAGGAAGCTGGTTATCAAATGAATGTTCTCAAGGAGTGCCTTGCTGTTAATGTCTTCCCTTTTTAAGCCTGATTTTGGAAATCTAACCACTGAGATAGTGTGTTTATTTTCTGTCTGTGTCAGAAGTTGTTTTGTTATGTATTATTTGTCCTTATAGCATAGATCTTTTGGTAAGAAAACAACAAAAATATTTCTACGTGCTTTGTTTTATTCCATGTTTTTGGAAATTCTTTTGACATTCTCTTATGATTTGAGGTCACAGTTTGTCTTTGCCTCCAAGCTCTAAACCTAAACCCCATTACTGAGAGTGCACGTGAATCTGACATGAGTAGATGAAAGAAAAGCATTTAGAAGTTGATTTGATTTATTGTTTAAGAGCTTCAGAAGCTGGTAAAGATGAATGAAGATACTAATTGAGGAAAGAGCTTGTCATTCCATGGCAGTTTAAAGGACAGCAAGGTTATAATATATTAATGTGTAGGAAATGAAAGCACAGCTTTTTAGAGTGCAGTTGCCATCAAAAGGTGTTGGTTGGTGCTGTGTTATTTGTGAAGGTGTTATGAACAATACATTTGTTATCACATGAGTCAGATATCCTCTTTAGCTTTAGTTTATCTGTGAAAACTGACTCGTGATTACAAATGTCTGAAATTTTTTGTGTGTACTATGTAAAACAGTAGGCTTACATACTAAGCTTGCTTATGATGACATAGATGAGTACTGAAGTAAACTCATTTACATTTGTAAATTGCTTGTAATGTATAAAAAACACAAACAAACAAAAAAGCAAACTTGTCTTTCCAGAAACAAGATACGCTTGCTTTTGTTCATCATTGTAGAGATGACTGATGTGAGTGTTGTTAAGTGTAAAGCTTTTCTGCATGATGACATAGTTCCACTACTTCCTTTTCTTTGTTTTTCCAATATTTTTGTGTTGTTTGTGCTGCTGTTTTCTATATCTTTTGTTTAGCATTTTTAAATGCTTTGCTGAGTGGTGAATCTCCGCTCTTAGTTCTTTGATTCTTTTTTTTTTTCTAGGAGATTTAGACAACAGAACTGTCTTGTGTCAGATCTAATATATTGGCTTTCATAACTTTCAGTGGACAGAGCTAAGGATTTTTAGTTAACTTCAAAAGAGTAAGAATCACAAGAAACTGAAATATCTGGGCTTTTCAAGACTACTGTGTGAATTGTTTCTCTAAGACACCCTTTCCATCAGTGGAAACATGAGCACAGATTGAATTTTTCACTTCAAAATTCAAGGAACAGTGTTCAGCTGCTTTCTGTCTTAGTCATTTTCTGTGTGTTTTTTCCTTTTTTAAATATGCCTATTCTGTAACTTTCTGGTAATGTGCTTTGAGGTCATGGAAAATGTTTTCCATTTTCTTCATTGGTGTTAAATAAAGGGATTGTGGATGATGGAAACAAAAGTGGTTCATATTTGACATCATATTACATCTCTGGCATATGGTTCTCCTTTCAATTTTATTTTTTTTGATGAGCTGAAATATTCTTGGTACATTTATGTTTGCATTTCTTCCCTTTTTTTGATATAGTGTCCTCTGTGGAATACTCTCAGTGGAAACATATGTTCAGAACTTCAAAGTAATTACACTATTACTAAAAGCTTCATAATCAGATTACTGAAACTAGATGTTGAAAAAAATTTGATTTTCCTTTATCCAATCATATCAATTTCATTCCAGTCTGCTCTCCGACTGATTGAAGAAACATGGCAGGACAAAGTCAAAGGCTGTTTAGAATTCCTAGGTCTGGTATAGACCAATTCCTGAAGAAGAAAAGGGAGCTTAAGGCATCTTTTAGTCTGAGAGTGCAAGATTAAAATGGGCAATATGTATTTTATTTTTTTAATGGTAAATTTTTAGTTGTAGGTACCTCTCCTTGCAAACTGGATGGGGATAACTGAAGCACAAGCTTTTCTCTGTATGATAATTGACCCTCTTTCTCAGAAGTAATAGGCTCAGTAGGTGTCTAAGCTGCTTTGTTTACAAAATATTGCCTTTATTACCCTTTTTTAAGTCCTGTAAGAATAAATTTGTTGTTGTGATCAAAGGGTTGCAGCCTATGTTGAAAAAGAGCTGTTTATTGCTGGGAACAGTTTTCAGGGTCTACAGTCTTAAGATATTGATTAAAAAATAATTAAAAAAAAAAAGGAAAAAAAAAACAACCTTTCGTTTTGCTCTAGCACAGTTAGGACACAGGACTTCAAAAATTCTTAGTCAGACTTAAAAGAAGATGACAAGAACAAGAACTATACCTAATCTCCTTTCTTCTTTATCTTTTGTACCTCATCTGGAAAATATGAGGTCTTTTAAGAACATGAGACATTTTCTTAATGGTCTTGAACAAGAAGGCTGTGTCTTGTTATGGTCTTACCAGGCCCTGGGTGTAGCAGTCTGTTGACATGGTACATGTTTTTTCTTCAAGCTGTATGAAGCTACAGGCTGACCTTCGAGTCAAGTATTTTGACTTACTCACTGTGCATAATGTAAAGCTATTTTATTGATACTAACTCTGCTACTGTAAGAGATCTTGCTTTAGCCTGGCGTGTGCTTTATGTAAGCAGATGGAGTTCTGAGGCAGATAAATTCTAAAATTGGCTAATGATTAATGTTTTGAATTTTAAAATTTTCTGGGTGTTTTTTTTATTGTCTGCTTTTCATTCTGCTTGCCCTCATTGTACACAACAAAATAGCAGATGAAGCTGAAAAGTTTCTTTTACAGTACTTTTAACAATTTCCATTAGAATTATCTTGTTGGAAGCAAATATCCCATCTGGTTTACTCTTTAACACAGCAAAACTCCTTAGTGAGCTGTGTGGTGGAGCCTGGCTGAATTCCACACAATGAGGCTCTTGGCCCTAAGCAAGATGAGCACAATCTGTTTCCCATATTTCTAATAAAGGAAAAGAAGGGTTTCTTCATTTGCTTTTTGTTGTATAATGTTTACGTTTTATGCCTGCCTTTCTTAGAATAGCTGCTTTCCTGCTGTTCTTCATTACTTTTTTTCAATACAGGTAAAATGAAAATGCATTACAGCCTTATAAAAGTACCAAACGCTGCTCTGAAATAACATTAAAACTCAAATTCTAAAGTATAGTGCAATGCTTTGGCCACTTCAACCTCATTAAATGTCTGAAGCTTAGGGGGCAAACTTCAGGAGCCATATCTATTGCCTTGCTTGTCCTGTGAATAATACAAAACTTGAGTAACCTGTACCAAAATCAGTGGGAGTCACACAGCTGATCCCAGCACTGTTCTGAAAGTTTGCCTGTGCTGCTGAATTCAGCTAACTGCTTCAATCTGTAACTTTATGCTCCCATATGTACCTGAGAATTTTTGAGTCATGTATACTTAACTCAAGTTGATTTTACTGTGGTGTGTGCACAGCTCTGCTTAAGTGTTATGAAACTGCACCTCTGAATTAATCTCTGGATTAAATTTACTAGTTTCATTATTAATATGAAGACAAAAATAATTGCATATTTAAAAAGTAAGCATCGGATACTTTAAAATTGTATTTAACACCATACAGTTAATCTAGCATTATATCAAATCAGTGAACACATGTTCACATACTTCCCCTTTTGCAAAAATTTTGGGTCCTCAGACAGGTAGTATCCTGACCAAAGGACACATAACTTCCATTAAAGTGAGCAAGCTGGTTTATGACACTAGTTTTGTAAAATCATGTCATGAACACATTTAGGATTTGTTTTTTTTTTTTCTTCTTGCTTGCGTAGGGTTTTATATTCAAAATGCCAAGTAATACTCAAATACTAGTAAATAACTCTTGTTTATGATATTACTTGTATTCAGTGGCAGACTTAAAATGTTGCATGGTGCACTCCACTTCGGAAAGCCTGGCATTGCCCTGCTTTCATCTGATAGTGCCAGTGGTTCCAACGTATCTTTTCCATTCCTGACTTTTCAACATTAAGAAATCAACATTTCCCTTTCATATAAGTAAAATTGAAAAAAATAAGTACTTCTCATGGGTATTAGAGGAGCTATAATTCTGGTAAGGAGCTAAGACGTCCTTATGTATCACTGCGTAGAATGACTATTTGGTATCAATTCCCATTTAATTTCAAATGTGTTATTTTAGAACTGTTCATGTAACCAGTTCCATCCTGAACTAAGAGAAGGAAGACAGTCAACTGTAAACCAATTTAGGAGGCAATTGCCACACACAAAAAGATCAGGTAGTTGATGTCATGTGAATACACCTTTTGAAATCTTATTTCATTTCTAGACATGAATATGATTAGGTAGCCCTTTGAGGACAAAGGACTGTGTGCACAGAGAGAGTTTTGATTTACTTTGCCATTTGTGCAAACAGGGGGGGTGGGTGTTAAGATACAAAATCAAGAAATGTTTGTTTTCTTTGTTCATTTTATCTACATGAAACTTCTGCGTATCTACTTGCTGCATGTCATTACTAGAGAATTAGACTAACTCAACAGTGATGGCGTAGTCAAATAAGACAACACAGATTTCTTCAGAAGGAAAGTTCAGGTCACTTTTATTTGTTCCCACAGAATCACAGAATAGTCCGGGTTGGAAGGGACCTCTGGAGATCATCTAGTCCAACCCCCCCGCCAGAGCAGGGTCACCTACAACAGGTTGCACAGGACAGCGTCCAGGCGGGTTTTGAATGTCTCCAGAGTGGGAGACTCCACAACCTCTCTGGGCAGCCTGTTCCAGTGCTCCACCACCCTCAAAGTAAAGAAGTTCCTCCTCATGTTAAGATGGAACTTCCTATGTTCAAGCTTGTGCCCATTACCCCTCGTCCTATCAATGGGCACCACTGAAAAAAAGACTGCTCCCATCCCCCTGGCATCCTCCCTTCAAGTATTTGAAAGCATTAACAAGATCCCCCCTCAATCTTCTTTTCTCCAGACTAAAGAGACCCAAATCCCTCAGCCTCTCCTCATATGAAAGATGTTCCAATCCCCTAATCATCTTTGTAGCCCTTTGCTGGACCCTCTCCAGCAGATCCCTGTCCATCTTGAACTGGGGAGCCCAGAACTGGACGCAGTATTCCAGATGCGGCCTCACCAGGGCAGAGTAGAGGGGGAGGATGACCTCCCTCGACCTGCTGGCCACACTCCTTTTGATGTACCCCAGGATGCCATTGGCCCTCTTGGCCGCCAGGGCACATTGCTGGCTCATGGTCATCCTGTTGTCCACCAGGACTCCCAGGTCCCTTTCCACAGAGCTGCTCTCCAGGAGGTCGGCCTGCCCCCAACCTGTACTGATGCATGGGGTTATTCCTCCCCAGATGCAGTACCCTACATTTACCCTTGTTGAATTTCATTAAGTTCCTCTCTGCCTAACTCTCCAGCCTATCCAGGTCACGCTGTAAGGCAGCACAGCCTTCTGGCGTATCAGCCACTCCTCCACATCCCAGCTGGATTTAGATGTCAACTGTCTCAGGAGAAGTTAGTGACTTTTTGCGAAGACTTGTTAACTGTTTTGGCCATAAGGCCGTAATGAAGTTCTGTTTGTCCTCGGGGTTTATGTCAGGAAAAACTACCTTCCTGGGCTAGTACATTACTGAACAGGGAGTGAACAAGAAACACCATGGAGTAGGTACTGTGTAGATGATACAGTTGGTACCCTGAAGTCTGACCAACATAATCAGAACTGATTCATCTAAAACTTGCTTTTACAAGTACATAGATAATGTGTCTGAGGAATGATGATGCAGGCAGTAAAGACAGTCTCCCTTTCTTGTATGTCAAAAGCATAGCACTAAAACGCTTAGTCCCACATACCTCTGAGGCTTTGCCCTTTTTAGCCTTCACCTGTGCTGGACGCTGACTGCAGGTTACAGCAGGACACTCACTAATACCTTATTTCTTAATACCAGATTTTCAAATACTGTAACTACTTCTCCAAAAAGTCAGATCCAAACATTTGAAAATTACAATGGTAGATGAGGAAGGCCAGACCAATGCCTATTTAAGCCTAGAGGTGAGGATGAGTTGAAACTGCTTGCTGGAGGTGAAAAGCAGGAGGGAAGAATTTTTATTCTCTAAGTGTCGCTGCTGAAGATACAGCGTTCTCCTGATCTGTAGTTCTGTGTAGTGGAGTATGGAGAAGTTGGGAAGAAGAGTTCTACCACTTATCTTCTTCTTGGCTGGAGGTGGTGACCTGTTTTCCTTCCTGGTGCTTTCCAGCTTTCCCTTCACTCTCAACCATTTATACTGCTTTTATGGTGATAGTATTTAAAAAAATAAATGTTCCCCTTCCTGCTTTTTCCTATTTCCAGCACCATTCCACAGACTGTATGGCCATTGTGGCTGTTCTTTCCCTTTATTTGAATCAAGTGGTGATGGTCTGTGTGAGTTTGAGCTTCATGTGGAAGCTTACCAGGATCTGGCACTTTACATAAAATTTGCACTGTTCAGCATTTTGAGTTCTCGAAGATGTGTATCTACCAGATTTTTATATAAGCAATGGCTCTGCCATTCTGTTGTGTCAGCATAGGAGTATAGCTTCTCATGAGAGTAATGTCAAATGAAGATATTAATAAATTATAATTCATGCATAGTGGACAGATCTCAGTTGTCATCAGGTATCTCAGATGTTGTCTGGAGTTCTTCGTTTTGCTATCTGTGGAGTCCAGCTTTTTTCTGAAAGTCTCATGTTAAAAAAATTTAAAATATTTCTGAAACTCAAATAGGTGACCAAGAAAGTGCAGTCTCATGCTATATGAAGGACCTATAGTATTGATGACATGTACGAGGGATTTTTGTCTATTTCTCAAACTGTCCTAGGTGAAAATTTCTCAATAAGTATTCCAGTAATATGTGCTTCTGAAATTCAGTATTTTAAGTTTTATTAGTTAGAAGTTTAAAAGTATCTACTTTCCCTTCTTCTTTAAATTAAGACTTTTTTCATTTTTTACCGTTCCTTAGAGAATTAAATTGTCCAAATGTGTGTGAGTACAACACTCTGAGAAATGACAAGTGATATTGATTTGTCTCCTTCTCAATCCTTCAAGCAGAACATCCTTTTCTTAATTTTTTTTTTTTTTTCTTCATTTCTATCTACAGGTGTGGGCAAGATAGGAGGCTATTGACTCTTCTGGTTGCCTTCAAAGCCCAGGAGATAAGCTTTGTACCAAAGGAACAACAACAAGAATAAAATCAAATCTTGATGACAAGTATTTGTATTAGACTATATATTCCCTCCCCGGCTCCCATAAATATGAGCACACGTAGATGTGGATTGTCATTAAGCTGAGCATACATACACGGTTCTTTTCATGCTTTGGATTAGGTTTTTGTCCTAGTCAGCTGGGCCCAAGGACATCTTTCTTCACTTCCTTCTTAACACCTGTGTAAAAGATGGCATAAAGCCTATGTTAGGTAGCATTATTGCTCATACAAGCTAAATCCAGCGTTAGTGTAGTAGCAGATCAAAAAAATGTGTTTATGGAGGGAAAAGGCAGTTAAAACACTAGCTGTTTTCTCTTGTTACTTAAAAGAATCAAAGATGGATTTCTAATTTTTCATATTACTAAAACTTTTTAGTGCGTAGGTCATTATTTTACTCAGAGAGCAGACTAAGCTTTTGAAGTAAACTTGCTTTCAGTCTACACCAGAATGAACTAACTCTTTGAGTATACATCTGTTTTTCCTGTGGTGTTTTGGTCCATTGACTAAATTACACAAATGTAGTTTGGGTGTCTAACCCCTACCTTAAATGGGCTTATACTGGATGCCATTTTGTCTGAATCTGCCCATCTAGTCAGTGTCATGTGCATTGCAGTCAAATGTGTTAGTAATACGTGACATAATTCTGTGTGAGCCATCTATTCCGTGACCATGAAGAATGAAGTCTTGTGTTCTTTATTAGGTATGGTAATTGGTGCTGATTGTAACTGCTTTAGTGGTAGGTATTTTTTACTATAGTAAAAAGTGTTCCAATTCCAAATCATAATATTTTTACATCGTAGATAGGTTTAATGGGGTAGACTTTGTTTAGTCCTTAATCGAAGTAAAATAGTGTTGTTAAAGGGGTCTATTTCAGAGTAATGACAGCAGGAGTACCTTTGCAGTATAGCTAAATACGTGGAAATTCGACACTTCAAATCTGCAGATAAGCCAAATTTCAGCAGATAGAAGGAATTTTGTTGTTTTTACTGATCTATTAAATTAATCTCAACTATTAGAAAGGGGTGTAGACTGCTGGATTAAGCCTGAAAATTATAAGAATCAAAATTCTTCAGGGCTTTCAGTGTCGCTGGGTTCGTGGTAGGCTGCTTCTCATTTTGATGGTAACACTGTTTATCTGACTTTCCCAGTTAAGTTGTTTCAATAAAAATGATGCCCTAAGAGTGATGCCCCTGTAGTGAACTAAGGAAGTTGCCATGAATTATTAATAACAAACCGAGTTTAATGTGGTTTTATAGCCCCTGAAGGAGTTGGAATAGTGTACTCTCTAAAACCATTCTGTTCACCTGATCTTGACAAATTGGAAGCATCAAAAACATACTCCTACTTGTTAACACTAAAGGGGGGAAAAGGTGACTTGGGAATGCATCAATATTTAGCCTTCTTGTAGCATTTGAAAAGGATAATGGTGAACAGTATTCCATAAATAACTGTCTCCTATCTTTGTGCTTTAATGCAGTCGACTGACGCTTTTCTGTGATGTTAACCTTTATGGCTTCATTTCTATTTCACTGAAAAAGAAAATGGCAAGTTTGTGATATTGCGTCTATTGTTTATGCTGATAATATGCTACAAGTTAAAAATGTTCTCTGTAGCAATATAGTAGGTAAAAAAAGAATATTATTTTTAAAAAACAGCATTCTCTTAACTATAGACCAGCCAAGCTTGATTTTTTTTTTAAAGTGTATTAAGAACTCCAGCATTGTTGAAATATACAAAACTTGTTGCTGACATTTTAAAGATCTAATAATGAATGCTTGCCCCTAGAATATTAACTTTGAAAGGACTGTTCAAAATGAGATTCATCATATCTTTATTAATATTTGGCACTATGTCAATCTTTTCTTTTTATTAATTTGTCACTTAACTACTTAATTTAAAAGCATAATCATCTTTAATATCCAACCTGAATTTGGCTAGTTTACCTCTGCTCACCAAAAAGTATAACTGAAGAGTTTGTGTATTCACTATTATCTTTCTTTTAGCATATGCAGCCTCACCTGCAATGGAGATGGTACCAGACAGTAACCATCCTAGCAGTGCAAGTTTGTACAAATTCTGTTTAGCTTCCTCAAGAAGCAGAATGTTTTATTTTATGTGCATTAGTTAATGTTACTTGTAATGTCTGTTGACTGTAAAGTTTCATTCTTACAGTTGAGCTGGGAATGAAATTGTGATTTTTATTGCAGCAGCTCCCTTCTTAAGCTACTTAAATTTTGATAATTTAAGATGGAGTAGTTTATACATCTTTTCAGAGTGAGCAGTTATTTCATCAGCCTTGCTGGGATTTCTATTCTGTGTGTTTTTATAGTATAATACAGCTTCTAGTTCTCAAAAGCTATAAATTTTCTGTCGAGTCCGAATTACTCTTCTGTTTACCAACATGCTGAAACTTGTCTTCTAAGACATAAATTGACAGTAGTTCAAGCAGAGGAAAAGCACTCATTTAAAATAAAAGGTCCTGGTTTGAGGTAAAACAGAAAAAACAGAACCAATTTCCTGTTCAGTAATTTTACTTTTCGGTTAAGCTTCTTCTAACTGAACTGTCTGAAATTAATAGTGTATTTTTCAGACAGTAGTCCGCTTCCGGAGTGATAAGACCTATGTTTATAGTCGATGCCAAGGGATGGTATGCGGAGAGGCTCTTGCTTATACTTACTGCTCTAACACCCAAGGCCAGACAACTTTGTTACTTGCCCCGCTGGTGGGTCGGAAGCAGAAAAGCGTAAAGGGGTCCCACCTGCAGGGAGGAGCGGACAGGACAGGTGACCCAAAACTGACCAGCAGGGTCTTTGATCCCATCTGCCTCATGCTCAGTACAGAAGCTGAAGGATCAAAGGGTCATTGCTTTTTTTTCTCCAATGGCTGGTGTCTGAAGAGGACTCTGTCTGTTCATCTGCCTTTGATCCCAATCTGTGCATTCCTGAATCCAGTTCTGGAAAGTCCAGTCTGGGACTTTCTCAATGCCTGCTGGTGGTGTGATTGTCATCCTGGGAGCTTGATGCTGGTTTTATATATATTGTATATATTTCATTATTTTCTTTTTTCATATTATTATATTTTCTTTCTATTATTTTATTAATATTTCATTAAAGTAGTTTAGTGTCTTTTAAGTTATTAATCCTCTTTCTCTCTCATCCTCCTTTCCCTGAAGGCAGAGGTGGGGTAGCACATCTGTTGTTTGTTTCAGTGGCCAGTCTGGCTCAAACCATGGGGGAAAAAAAAAATAAAATTGTCCTCTATGTATTAGTGGGACATCCTAGTGTTTCCATCTTCGGCACTTTTTAGGCTTTTCTTTTCACTGTACTAAAATTTTCTTTCAGTGAAGTGATATATCAAATACTTATCTACAATTACATCTTTGTATTTTCAATATGTACATTTTTTCTTTTTATAAGTTGCTGTCTGGTTTAGTTTGAATTTGTTTATAGGTTGAGTAAATTCTAATGTAATTCTTTTATTATTACAAGGTGTTTTAATAACTTGCAAAATATCTGTAGAACTTAAGACTCCCCAACTGCTTTCACTACTGTTGATTTGTCTAATTGTAATTAACTACATGCTAGTCTATTTCAGTGCAAAATAACAAATTTGCTGGGGTTTTAGACTTCTTTTCAGGCTCTGACAGATAAGATCTTGCCAACCTTACTGTGGCACTTCAGAGGTTGCTGCATGCAACAGTCAACAATGTACTTCTGTGTAGTCAGCAGAACAAGGAGCATGTTGAAAGTCTCTCCTCAGCCACTACAGTCCACAGTTGGGCATCACCCAGAGGATTATCTTCTCTGAGTTCAAGAGTGGTCCATTGCAATGTGCAGGAAGTGTGGCATGGGTTAACAAGGAGCTCCTGATGAAACAATAAAAAGGAAGCATGCATGAGCTGGAAGCAGCTGGAAGCAGGGGCAGGTGACCCAGGAGGAACAGAGACACTGTCCAATCGTGCAAAGATGAGGTTAGGAAAACAGAAGCCTAGCTGGAGTTGAATATGGCCAGAGATATGAAGGGCAAAAAGGAGGGATCCTGCAGGTGTATCCACTGCAGAAGGAAATCTAGGGGAAAGAAGGGCATAAAAATACATCCCCTCTGCCAACCATTGTGGAGTGTTGATATTCAGCAAAGAGAGTTAACTAAACAGCTGCAGGAAAGTAGTGTCTTCACCTGTAGCTGTGTGCTCAGTAAATGAAAATCATATATCTTATCCAAGCGACTGATTTTATATTTCTCTGCACCAAAAGGGGTACCTTAGAAATGGTCACTCTCCTTTTTCCCCTCGTCCACCCTCTTCTGCACACATTTCCTTTACTGAGAGCAGTATAGGTACACTGCTAATTTGGAAACTCTTTCAAAAAAGTCTCCATAAAAAATTATGATGGAAACCTGAAATATCACCTAGCATGGTGAACTTAAGAAAATATTGGAATGTATTTCCATCTCTTTAAGGTTAGAAAACATTGCGTCTTTCTACCATGCAGGCTTGTTTTCTGCCATTTGCTGTGGAGAAGAAAGGACAGTTTTGAAGTGCCTGAGTAGTGTTAAACAAAATGCATTTTTATATTCTGTGTCCTGTTATGAAAACACTTCTGTATATAAAAAAATACATCTGGACAGGAGGTATTGTGCTCAATGATATAATCTGTAATCACTAAACTAAACCAAGTGTTGTTACATGCATCCGTTTGTGATACGAAGGGATATTTCCGGTTGACTTGCTGCTATTTAAAGGCCTGATTTACTAGAGTAAAACTTGAATCCACTTTTATGTGATAGGGAATATTATCCTAGTAGAGGCAGTTTTGATAATTTAGTCTTTGTATAAATCAATCCCATTCAGCAACTGGCAGCTAACTAGAAACAACATTAGTTTTGTTTTACCAAAAGTACTAGTTAGATGAGAACAGAATTTAAGAAACCTATTGCCCAGTAGGAGTTACTTCCCTGTTGTAGCAGAAAACTGTTACATAAGCTTCAGCTGGTTAGATCCTTTGAAATCTGAGATTTCAGTTAAAACAGTAAAAATCTGTTTGGAGATAACATGTTAGACTGAACTACAGTAGTTGTGGAGCTGGCACACATTCTGCTGCTCTCCCAGCGAGGCAGGTAGTGTCTGGCCAAAGGTGAGGTGCACAGAAACGGGCAGTAATATCTCAACTCTCCTATCTAAGTGTTATGGGACTAGTCTTAAAAGTATTTCCCTGAGATGATGGCAGAAGAGAGGGAATTGTCCAGCTAGAGAAGCCGTTGGATTGTGGATTTTGTTTTCCTTCTTCCATACATAAACTAATAAACTTCATTTGGTCATGCTTATTTTCAATATATGGTTTCCTGTGTGTGCAGAATGGCACATTTATTTTGTGTCATATGTTTCATAATCAATAGATTAGAGAAGAACCTGGAAATTAAATATATGTTTGCTGAATGTTTCTTTATGCCAACAGGCTGAAAAGTAACTTGCAATCATAAACTTGTACTCTTTCAAATCCAGCTAGCAGATTGACATACCTGCTTGCTATTCTTCAGTAGCCATATTGATATCAGTGAAGCAAATGCTGGAAGTATTCAAATATGAACTGCTGTCAGAGGTTCAAAAAGATGAAAAATGTTGAAAGTTCTTGTTGAGTTGCAATAATATTGGGTATAAGAGTATACCAAAACCAAATAGTACATTAAAATGAGCTATTATTATAGGTTAATAATGTTTTAACTGAGTAAGTTTGTGACATGGCAGTGTTTAAAGGCAAATTTTAAATTCGCTATTTCTTTTTCAGAAAAATCACCGTTGGTATTAAATCATGGGTTTCTACTAAAAAAAGTGTTTATAAATTTTGTGTTATTGTGAGAAAGGAGTGGAATTGCATGCTTTGAACAGTCATGTTCACTATCTGGAAAGTGAATTAGATTATACATTTATCTCCTTGCTGAAAGAAACCTGTTATAATCTCAGAGTATGGTCATAGCGACAGACTAGAAAGCAAGACACTGAGGTCAAAGAAGTTGGTGTACTTCAGCAAACAAAATCAGTCTTTTGCAGCATTCATAATAACTCAGTAAAATATAGCTTGCTTACTTGAAACAAAGTATCTTGATTTAGAATTGATTGGAGCATCTTCACATAATGATGAAGGTAAATCAAGAAAATTAAATGGAATCTGCAGTGTGAAATATATAAATGAGTATAAGCTGCAGAACATGTTACAACAGATGACACTTTTTCTTAAGGTAATATGGTGCATGTAGATAAATCTCTTTAATTATATGTCCATATTTGTGTGAAGTTGTATAGTAAGAATGTCTCTAAATTAATTAGGTACTGACCTTTTTGATTGAGGTCTGGATCATTTAAACAATTACCTGCTTTTGCATAGGTGTTTAATCATGATGGCAAAGTGAAGAAAAAGGTGTGTTGTTTTTTTTATATAATTTGAATGTATTCATATTTGTTTACTATAATGCTAAGATAGACTTCAGAATGGATCTTAAAATATTTGTCTTGGTTTTACTCATTACGGTAACAAGTAGATGTTAGTTTTAGGTCTTTTAAGATTGTTGAATAAATTCTGCTACTTTAAGTTTTAGATATAGTGTAGTAAATTAACTCTTTAGTAGGACTTACCTGTGAGATTGTGCCCTTAAATTACTTTTAGTCTACTTTGCTAACTTTTCTAAACCTTTTGTATGAATGAAATTATTCCTTCAACATTTACACTGTTTCCAAAATACACCGATCTTTGAGAAACCTTTTTGTTGATATTCTGCTATTTTTCTAATTATGCTAATATCACATAAAGATAGTTTTAGCATTACACATTTATGAACGTAGACTGAGTGAATATTATTACAGCATCACGATCATGCATTTCAAAAGTAAGGAAATACTGGAATTAAGGTCTTCTATGTGCTGTCAGTGTAATTTTGGTGTTATGTATAGTTTTATAATTGTATAATAAACTGGCTTAAGCACGATAGCTGCACTAGTATGTTGTTTTATGCAGAATAAATAGCCCTTATCAGTAAGCACAAATTGTTCCTCGAGCTAGTAAAGTGTGTAGGTTCGGTATTGCTGCTTTGAGTACCATGTTAGCCGAGGTGGAGCTGACGTGGCTGTGTCTGAATAGGCTAGCACTGTGTTGAGTGTATGCCAGTGTATCTCTGCCACTGTAATTTCTCCTTATTCAATTTCTCGGGCTGTGCTTCATTTGTTGTGTCTCTTGAAATCTGATTTGAAATCTGGATATGTGATCTTGCGTTTGATGATAAGAATTGTGCTGTTGGAATGTCTCTCTAATGCATTCCATTGCTCCTTGAAACAGGATTTACTCTTTTTTTTAATATTTCTTTAATGGAAAATTTCTTTCTGGATATGTAGAACTCAGTAAAGAAACAAGGAATTGAATCAAGGTCTTTCATTAGGAAACAACAGGCAATCTAAATAATGAACTGTGTTATACAACTTTCTTATAATATGCAGTCTCTGCTTATGCTCAGCCATAAGCCACAAAACTACATCTGTCCTGAAACCATCCTTTTAGCTTTATGCGAAGAGATGCACGAGCAGTTGGGTTTGACAGTATTTTTTTTTTTTTAAACTTAAAACTCTTTAAAAAAAAATAATTTTCTTTCTTAAGTGTAACTGTGAACTATTGTTTTGTTCTGTAACTAGAACTTTTATGGATATTGGTGTCAAATTTCATGAGAAAAATAGTTTTAAACTATTAGGAGTGTATTCTGAAGTCTAAAGTGCTGTGCAGAAGGATGTAAACTAGCAGTGTCAAAGGTACAAGCAGAGGCTTTTGGTTTCTCTGTATGCATCTGCAGCTAGCTGAGGGGACCTCAGTTGGTCAACTGAGTCTGTTGTTTTTGGAATACTAGCCTTCAAACTAATGTATTCCCAGCCTTGTGACAAGTTACTCTAGTTAACGTACTCCAGGATTATAAAAATTCAGAGCTTTTAAAATGTATTGCACTTCAAAAAATCTCATTGCATGCTCAAATTTGTGATAAAATGCTTGATAATTTGTGATAAAATCCCTTGATAATTTTATCCTATATTTTCAGACTTCCTCATTATGTAATATTCTCTCATGCATTTGTGCTTTGATAAGATCATTTTTGGAAGTAAGTTCATATACAAAGTTTTCAAGAAAAGAGATGGGAAAGACTGGAAGTAAGCATGTTGTCCTATGCAGTCGATTTCACTTTTAATTATAATGCAAAGTAATGTCTTCTAAAATTCTTTGGTTTAGTTTGCAAATACTAATCTGATCTAAAATCATTAGCAATCAAAACTAGTTAACTAAGAGATTTAAAGTAAGTTAACAGCTTCTATCTGCATCCTAAGGAAAAATGGCCACATTAGCATCCTAGCAGTACCCTTATTGGCAGTATTGGCAAAGTGATGATTAGAATGAATCACCTTCTTAATTCTTAGTTTGTTCGGGGTAGCTATTAGTACTTAAAGCAATTAGTGGAGATTTGGTTAGAAGGGAAGCGTTTGATTCATTATAAACTTAGTAAATATTCTTGTTAACTCTCGTTAGTTCCTTATAAACAGTAGACTCTAGGCTAGGGCTCACTCAGCCTGATGATGACAGAAATTCCTGTCTGAATATATGTGGAATGAGAACACTTACATCAGCAAAGGCCTTGAATTATCCTTTTTCAAGGAATTTTGGAAAGAGGCTAATAGTTAATTATTAGAAATACACACACATATATATATATGCTGGAGTAGACAATTCTCTATAGAAAGATCAGAAGACAGATAAAAATGCAATATAATATTTTTAGAAAATTAACTAATTAGGGGACTTGATTTTGGAAGTTCTAGTGACAGGGTCTAAACTCTTGAAAATGGCAGTGCTGGGGTGGAGCAGATTGACTTCTCAGGTTTTTTTCTTCCTGAAGAAAAGATATGATTATGAAGTAGTGGAATTGGCATGCCAAAACTAAAAATATAGGCAACCTTTTCTTTTTTCCGTCTTTTTTTGCCTTGTTCTTTCTTCCTCACTCATTCTTCCACTTGCTGTGAATCTACAGCAAGGATAGGAAATGGCCGGCAGATAAAATAAATATGGCAAAATATTAAACCAATATTGCCTCAGTCACATTTATTCCAAACATCAGACGCTAATTTCTTCCCACATCTCAAATTTATGATTAGATCAGGAAATGGCTGAATAAATTATTTAATATAACAAATTTTGTACTGGACAGGTAGGTGAAATGAAATGTACTCAGCAGTGATTTTAATTTAAGACTCTTTATAAAGAGAAACTTTGGTAAGGTAATAACATTCATACATTGTGTGCTTATATACTTCTGTACGCCTAAGGAGTAACATTTGACCCTGCTCTGGCAGGGGGGTTGGACTAGATGATCTCCAGAGGTCCCTTCCAACCCTGACTATTCTGTGATTCTGTGATTTGGATTTGGACTTGTACTGGATAAAAACCAATACAAGCACCAAACCAATATTTGTTCCTAATTCTTACTTACACACAGCTATTTAAATTTATTTATCAATGCAAAGGTTCCTTAGAATGAGCATAAATATATTTACTCTGATTTTTGGTGTGAAAATCAGAAATTAGGTAACAGTTTATAGCATGTGATGGCTAATGTGTTGTTTTCACCATTATATTGGTTAGCAGAATTTTTAAATAGCTCTCCAGTTTTCAATTAAAAAGTTAGTTTACACATGTTAACTTAACCTTTTCTTTGTAAAGACAGAGAAACATCTAGTTTCATTCAGCAGTATCACTAGGTGATGCATTAGGATGACTGAACATTCATATTAGTTGTTTTGGCCCTCTATACAGTCAGGTTGCAGTTTTACATCATAGCTAATTTGTTAAGATGGGGCGGCAAAACCAAAAAAAGCTAAATTGTCTCTTCCGGCCCCTTTGAGGTGCCAGTACTCTCGCTTGTCTCCTTCAGTGTTGACGTGATGCAGAGAGCTAAACTGACAGAAAGTGTTCATGTTTTCCCCTTTGTCCTAGTTTTTGCCGGTTTAGCTCCTTGAACTGGCTTCCAGTGAGACCAGGTGAATACCAGGAGGTGGGTGCAAGCAAAGTGAAGCAACTGCAGAGAGAAAAGATATACTCCTGAGAGCAACTCTGAAACTCTGGCTTATGTGTACCGGTAAGGGCTACGAAGAGGACACATTATTCAGGGTTATAGCTGAATTTTACTTCCTACAGCTACTTGGCATCTGCACAAGAACTTTAGTTGAATACTAAGCTGTCACCATAGAGGTGTTGGAGTGACTTCTTGAGGGTCTGGTTTTTTGACACTTCTAGATCTCTTGCATAACTACTTTGAAGCTTGCTTACCAACTTTAAAAAGCCTTACATGCTGTGACAGCTGTGTTAAGCAATAATAGAGTATTCCTGTTTGTGTATGAATTAACCCATCCTGTCTTCTTTGTGATCTGATGATGCTTATTGAAACAAATGGCAAAATTCCAGCTGACCTCCTGAGGATCTGAATGAGTCCCTTAGTCATGGTATGGAGTTACGGCTCCTGGACATGCCTGTGATTACCGTAGGAGCAGACTTGGATTCCAGATCTCTTGTAAACTTGATCCTGAAAAAGACTTTCTGCGTAAATGCTTTATGGGATATTGGCTTAAGTTCTTAGTGTTTTGCTGGTACCAGACTAACAGTATTAGCCAGACACTGTAGTACTCATTGATCCGATGTTGACTGTTCTGTGTCCTGTATTACCTAAAGACCTACTGAATCCTAGAGCTCCAGAGCATTTACATAGAGTCATTTCTTTAAGCGCAATAGAACTATTCTTGAAAGTGTTAAAGCTTATCTTGCTTGTCAGAGCTTTACTGGGAGATACTTCAAAGCCACAGAAGAATTGCTGTACTGTTCCCACTACTAGATGCAGTTAGCACTGCATTCACTGACACCTACAGAGAATAGCAGATGTAAAATGAGTAAGTAGTAAATTAAATGAAATGCACTTCTTGGGGGGATTCAAATGAAACAGTTGAGAACCTCTCCCGACTTACTGTTGCTTTGTTGGTTGGTATGCTGTTTAACTTCTTCTTAGGTTTTTATCTTTAATCTTTTTTTTTTATCTTGTGAGATATTTTTTTTTATAAGGGGCTAGTAAGAGCCTGCCATAGGATTGTATGCGTGTTCAGCATAGGTCCTGACAAGACAATCAAATGCCTACAGTCTGATTTCAGATGCCTATGTGCTTATTAAATATTCATTTAAAAGCCCTACAGATTTTAAAGATTTTAATTAAATAATTGAATAATAAACTGCTTTTTAGGCTTTATTTTCTCTACCCTGACTGTTGGTTCTCACAGTAGGAGAACTTCCCATTCATTGTGGCTGTTTCACAGTAAAAGGAAGCCCTGTGGATTCATTTCCATCTCCAGTTCTACCTTGTTTCCAGGCTTCTCTTATCCAAAGCACCTCATGGATTATGTGACTATCATACAAGAAGGAAATCTCTGTAGCCTTCTTCCCTTTTCATTCAGTTATGACTCAATATAAAATTCAGTTTATTTTGTTGCTTTTCTTTCACATCAGTGGCTATTGGGTTTTCTGCATTTTGTACCTGAATTCTAAAATAATGAATACATTAATCTTCTAATGTTTTACAAGACTTCCTTACTAGAATTGGTTAAGAATGCCCTTTGATTAGACAAGTGTATATATAAAACTATATATATCTCTCTTGTGTGAATAAAACAGTATTCCCTCATTTGTTCTCAAGTAGTCATGTAAAATCCATTCAGATTTTTCTTTTTCCTAAGATATTAGCCTAAAATTTTCTAGAATTTCCCCTTTTCTTTACTAGTTATCCCCTATTGAAAAAAAATCACAGTTCTGACCTGGCTGGTAATGAGAATTCTTATGAGATCCATTAAATTTAGAGGGTTTTATTGTGCTTTTAAGTTTCAGCAATTTATCATTTTAGAGTGGGAAATTACTTCATGTAATTACTGTCCATGTTGAAAACTGGAGGAATAGAAGGTAGATTTTTCCTCTCTTAACTGTACAGTCCCTGCTTTGCATTCAGCTTGTGCCCTGTCTTTGTGCTCATTGATACAAACTGCCACGGAAGAAATGGTGGACTCCTTTAAATCAGGACTTGATGCCTGTATGAACTAGTGATGCATCCCAGCCTTGTTATATATGAATCCATGGAAATCCATATTTCTAAAAAGAAACAGAATCGGTGTTGGGGAGGGGGGTGGTGGTGAGAATTTCTCTGCTGTACAGGCTTACATAGCATCCACTAGTGAAGACAATTAAATATGCAAAGATACACGCACATTTAAATACTATTGCCTGAAAAGAGTCCACTTTGCACACACACACAGGGTCACCAGTTAACTAAGCATATTTTCATGTCTAACTATTTGAATGTGTTTGAAACTTCGTAAAAATCCTTGTGATGATATTATGCCTCATGCTATGAGCAGTTGAGAGAGACTGGCTGGCATATGATGAGATGGGAATTGATTTCTTAATATTGGTTACAAATATGATGATTTTAAGAAAATCTCAATAGTCTGGATTATTTTGAATATTCTGACAAATGTTCAGTAGCATTGTAAGGAATGTGAATTTTAAGGCCTCCTAATTTTAAGAAATTAATTTAAGAAATGCCTTCAAATGTTGCAAAGGTTTGAAATTCCAACCTGTCTTTCAACTTTTTTCCTCTTGGATTTCTCTTTTATTGCATGGAAAAACAAAATTTTAATATTGCTTCCCCCCCTTCAGTGAAATCAACACAGGTGAAACTGAAGTAAGACAGATGCCAGGCTTTTCCCTTAATTCCAACTCAGCGGTGTGGCTGGTTGGAGTACAGGATCTTGACCCCTTTGTGTTGCTGTCTTGCGTGTTTTCCCCTTATGAAAGCCAATACAATCTGCAAAGCCAGCATAGATAAAGAGCTCTGTGGGGTTGTAGTATAGTAGCAAGACTGTTTTGTGACCATGTTCTGAAGGCAGACTGGAGGTGACAGTATTATTTACTTTTGTTGCTTGGGGTCCAAAGAGAGAATAAATTGCTATTGATTTTTCAGACATTACAGTGAAGTGTCTGAATGCCTGCAGAATAGCTGGGTGGTACGATAGTCAGGGTCTGCATGGAGACTGCTTTTGAAATGAAAATTCATTTTCTTGTTCTGTTGTGTTGGTGGGGTTTTCTTTCTTTTATTTTCAGAACCAGTTACTAGAAAACTTTGTTGTGGGTGCCATATTTATTATAAATGTATTTTATCTCTCCAAAGAATAGAATTTAACAACTATTTTATAACAATTTGAAATAGATGGATAGAGTTTGGTATATCGCCATTTATGTACATTACTGTTAGGAAGGGAATGCTGAGTCTTTGCATGAAATTATCCACTTCAGTGAGGACGTCTCTTCCAGAGGTATAACAATTTATAAGAAGAAAATTAGCTGTATGAAAGTGGAAATGATACACAACTAATAGTTTTCCCCACCCCCTCCTCAAAAAGCTGATTTCTGCAGATTATACAGGTTTGATCTAATTAGTCTAAAGGGTTTTTTTGTCATTTTGGGGGAAAAAAACCTGCTGCTTTTATACTTCTTTAAGGTTTTATAGCAATGCTACATTGTACTGACACCTGCTGGGAGAGATCTAAATGAAACATCTGAAACTATGGCTGCTGCCTGTCAGCTCTCTTCCTTGAGTCAACAGTGTGTGCCCGGGGTGGCAGTCTGGGATGAGTCACGGTTTGTACCTCCCCCGGAGGGCATCTGCTGTCATTCCTTTCCGAGGAGCCCGACTCCCCTGCCAGATTTACTGAGCCTCAGAAACTCACTAGAATGTCATTATACGTTTGGATCTCCCAGCTGGGACTTAAATTCACAGCACCAAAGAGCCTAGGTGGATGTGTCATACCTATTTGGCTGTTTACCACAGAAAGAGGATTCTTTTCTTACACAGAAAGATGAAGCTTCTCAGGACCAGCTTCCAAATGTAAACAAACAGAAGCTGATTGATTCTTCAGCTTAAATAGTGTAAGGGGAGCTACAGCTTCCTCCCACCCCCAAGCTGAATTGAATGAAATTTCCAAGACTACTACTAAGTTGTAACTTTCAGTTTTCAAATTATGTGGAGAACTGTGAAACTTGCAAATGTTTTCTGACAAAAGTGAAGCAGTGGCATCATGCGCTCTTCCCTGGGCTTCTGTAGTCCTGTTTTTACTTGCATCTAATACAGTTCTCTGATTTGTAGTTTTGATGTATTTGTCTTGAGCTTTCCCTCAAAACAAGCTGGATACTTGTCTCAAAACAAGCTGGAGAAGTTCTATTTCCATTGATATCAGTAGTGCCAGAATTTTTCTCCCTGTATCTAGGTATACATGTTATCCATCCGTAAAAGCTGTGTGATGTTCAAGATTTAGTTAATTGCTGTAGACAATGAAAATAAATTTTCTGTCTTCTGACAGTACAGCTCTGGAAAAGATGAAGGACCCTGAAATGACCTGCCTTTATCTTTCCTAAGTAAGGGCTACTTTTATTTCCCAGACTGACAGACATTAAGCTAGCAGCCTATCTGTAACAATGAAGCCATGTAACAGTGAGGCTGCGCCAGCAAATATCAATAACTGCCACTTGGTTGAAGGGTAACAGTCTGTTCCTACCTGAACCAGTGGTTTGCCCATGACAAATAATCCTTGAAGATAATCAGATCACACTGCTTGATGTAATTTACTTCCTACAGCAGGAGTATTTGTTCAAGGGACCACGAAACCCTCTGGTTTAGCATGGCTTCATATGTACTTGTTCATTCATCTTATTCCAGACTATTATATTTTGGTTCTATTTCTTATATCTAAAATTTCTTGCTGTATAGTATTAAAAATATTTTTTCCTTTAAAACATTCCCTACTTCAGCTCCCTCCAGCAACTCCCTGGCCTAGTAAGCACCAGCTTCCAAAGAGATAAAACTCAAAATAAGTTCTGACGGTGTCATTTGGTGTTACATGATGAGAGGCTCGTGATGGTCTCTCTGCTCCCTTTCTGCAGCTCCTGGCAGACTTTTCCATCCAAGATACCTTTTACAGTTAACTTTCTGTGGAAGCTACTGGAATGTCTTCTCCTGTGTTTTCTTGAGAGCTAAGAGAAAGATCAAAAGTGAATTTGCAGGAGTCAGGCCAGCCTATCTTCCACACATTGATATTCTGTTGCTGCCCTTAGATTCTTCATTGTTGGATAGTGGACTTCTAAACTTGTGTAATAGTGCTTGATCTTTATGCTTGTACTTGTTTATCTTAGGAATGTTTTAGTTTTTAATATTTAACCGATGAAACAGCACAATTAGCTTTATATATATTCTATTAGGTATAATATTATTATTGTTTGGCTGTGTAGGTTATCATCCCTTAAAACATAGCACCTGGTAACATGTGAGTTAATGCTGTTGTGTGACTGTACAGAAACTATTTTTATGATAAAAATAAAATTACTTTGAAAAAATGTAGTTTAATTGAAATCCCATTTTCAGTGTAAAATGGTGTTATTGATTATGATCAAAATGTCCCAGACGCTGATGAATTCATCAATTCCTGTTTTAGACATGTTATAAATCTTTTAGTAGAGGCAGGGGAACATGAATGAGATGAATATTTTCAAATTATAGTGGCACATTACTTTTTATGTGTAAGTTTTTTTGTTCTTAGCAATGTACCTGTGAATGGAAACAGCTTTTTAAGAGCTGCTGTAGAAAAATAACAATGAAACCTACATTATAAATCAAGCTGAAATCAAACTGGTTTATGCCAATAAAAAATACGTTTAAAAAGTCATGACAAACTGTTTCAAAGCTTGCTGAAAAATGATTTCAGTAGTTACTCTGCTGGAAGAAAAAATGTGTAGTAAATAAGTGTAAAAGATTTAACATTTGAGTATAGTGATGAATTAGACCTGTATTTTTTAAGTACTTTAAGTTGCAACTTCTTTTATTCAGGTTTCCAGGTCGAGGTTAATACAGTAAATCTTTATTTCCTGCATTAAATTGAAGATTATCTATGATGAATCTATAGCATTGTTATTTGTGGCAATGAGAAAGTCTTAAGAGTAGAAACTACTCACCAGTAATTGTATTTTCTAAGATGTACAGTACCTTACTCGAGGTGGAAGATCTTCGTCCTTTGGCCTGGAGGAGGTGGATCATAAGTTGGATAGATTTTTGGAAGGTACCTTACCTCCACCTAAGTTCCCAGAATAATCAGGCTTCTTCAGCAGGGTCTGAGCACAGTTAATTCACTTAGATACCATCTATTTAAATTCAAAACACACCTTGCGATACCAACCTCTTACACAGGGGGTGGGTGGTTAGAGAGCAGCAACAGAAAGCCGTAGATAAACTGTCTGTGTGCACAATTCTCTGCTTCCATAAATGTATTCCAAGCTCTTAGCCAAGCTAGGACAGGGAAACTGGCCACCCTTACAGTTGAGGCTGGGACCTCTTGTAGCAATGTAAGAGTCATGAGGCAATAGAGAGAGCTTCTATACGTGCCAAGGCTGGTCTGATTTGTAGGCTGTGATCCCTTTGTGCACACAGTGACCCAGATGCTATGGTGGGAGTGGAAGAACTCCTGTTCTGGTCCTCTCGGCAGCTTAGAGCTATTTCCTAGAAAGAAGTCGTGGCTTCAGGGTGACTGTACCCTGGAAATCAGCACTCCTGCTTTCAGATGAGTTCTCTAATCACTATACTATTATATAAAAGGATGACTCTTACTCTTTCTCTAACTGAAATAAAATCAGTATGTGTGCTACTAGCATAGTTTTGCACTGTCATTTTTAAACTATTGAGTATTTTTGTGCTTGGTATTGCTTACAAAATTTTACCAAGCTGTGAAAATTGTTCCTTCTTGAATGGCAGGTGTGACTCCTTGGGCTGTGATTCATGATAGAAGGTACCTGCTTAAGATATTGCCATTGTTCCTTGCGCTGCTTGTTCGCCCCCATGATGATCTGCGCTCTCAGTTTTAAGGGTTTTATGACTGCGTTATATTAACTGCACTGAGAAACCGATGATGTTCTTGAGAAAAAGTTTTTTGCCAAGTTTTTTTTTTTTTCCTTTTTTAACTAGCTCAATCAGTTCCTCATGTCATAACCAACAAGACAATCTCCTGCTGCACTAGCTGGGAGAGTGGCCACTTCATAATATGGTAGATTAATCAGAGTGTTGGTAGCATGAAGCTATGGAGGGACTGCTTTTTGTAATCAGGTCCTTTATTATGCCTGTCTGCGACACTAGAAGTACCAAGCATGATGTTTTGCTTTCTAGAGAACAGGTACTTGGAATACTTGAGTAAAGCTAAGTGTGCTGAGGCTGGAATAAACACTGGTGTGTTTCTCTGGTTTGCTATTTAAGGAGGTGTCTGACTGTCCAGAGGAGGGGGTGTACATTCTTCATTGCCAGGATATAAGGAGGAAAAGGGAAATAGATCAATTTTTTTTCAATGATACCTGTGGCAGATGGAGCCATTTTTTTTTCCTCTTCTATTTAGCCATGGCCCTTGTAAAGTGCTGTGCAATTCTTGGAATAATAAATTATAAAAAGGAAGGTTCCTTGGGGGGATAGGAACCATTATAACTATTGTAATCTTACTGAGAAAATGAATCAAACTCCAAATTAGGGGAGTGTTTCTAAATACAGGAGTTTAAGAAGAGTTCATGAGTAATAGATGTTCTAGGCATGTTAAAGGCACCAGTAACAGGACTTGTAGGTGTTCTGTAATCATCTGAATAGACTGTGATATAGCTTATGAGCAACCTATTAGGTTCCTTAATCAGTTAATTAATCATTTACTACATTAATTTTCATAGCCTGTTATGAACTATTTATAACTCCGGTCTTCAAGTGTGTATGGAGGTGTGGGTTCCTCAAGAATGAAGAGACTAGTGCGACAATGTCATAAATGTCAGAGACAGATTATTCAACAGAGTTGGAGGAGAACATTTGCTTATTCGGACCACCCCTCTCAAGCAAGAAGCTTGAATTCCTAGAACAGAGCAACCCGCTCTGTTCTAGGAATTGGAGCTCCTCCCGAGTTTTGAGTTTCAGGCTGGAGAATTTAAGTTCCATTATTTAAAAAGTAATCTCCCAGCAAATTCATGTTCTCCTTGGATCTTCTGAGACATGGATTTGCATGTTCGGTCTTACAGTTCCTGCAGCAAATCTGTCTGCGTGTGGCTGTCAACATCAGTTGACTACTTATGCTAGTGATACTTATGAATATCATAGAGCTGATAGTAACAGACTAAAAGTATTTGGCTGCTGAAGTTTAAATTAGAAAGAAAGTCACATCTGGACTCTGAAATTCCATAAATAAATAAAATAATAACTTTCCTGAATATAATTGGAAACAAAACTTAGAGCTTGGAAAACAGGGTGCATTTTAGCAAAAGAAAGAGAGTGCTACTACCAGATAAGTGGCTTCAACTATGTATGTGGATGAAGGTTTATGTGGCAGAAGTATCAGAGGTACTGTTCAGACTTCACTTTCACAATCAAAACCAGTTATCTTTTATCTGTCAACAGAAGAGTTCACAGTCTACTTGCAGCAATTGTAATCTTCAAAGGTGTAAAACTGCCTACAGAAATGTTTTTCACAGTTCTCAAGAAATGTTATGCTATAGGTCCAAGGCAGTATGTGTGGCCACAGAAGCTGCACTTTGGTGCAGGCTATGAGGATTTGTTGTAGAGATTTAGAAATCTTTGAGGTCGTGAGCAACTTTTTATTCATCTGAATAGTGAGACGGGAGAAAACACAACTAACAAGTTTTTGTACTTAAGTATTTTCTGCTATGGCCTAGAAGATAACAGGCTGAAGAGAAATGTTATAATAGCCTTTATTCTGGTTCCCTCTATCAACATATGTTTTCTTCTATGGAGATAATTATCTGTTTTTCCGGATTACTTCTGTATTAGACCTTACTGACTCATTCTAGTACAATGATTATTTTAGGCCAGGGTTGCCATTGCTCAATGAATGGCTGGGCATCGGTTGCCTGGTGCTGAGCATTTGGGAGGGTTTTTTTGGATCACTTGGGTTTGGTTTTTTTCTTTGGGTTTTGGTGTTTGTTAGGAGTATTTTTACTTATTAAACTGCCTTTATCTCAACCCATGAATTTTCTAACTTCTGCTCTTCTGATTCTCTTTCCCATCCTGCTGGGGGATGAAAGAGCAGCTGTGTGGGGCTTAGCTGCCTATCTGGATTAACCTTACAACACTGAGGTTTTGTCTGTAGCTCCCATCCGCCAAAACAGAGTCAATGTTTTGACTTTGGCTTTGCAGTGATAATAGTATATAATGCATGGGAGCCTGTAGTTTCAAACTTTCTTGATCTACAAAGTAGCAAGTAGCACCTTATTGGACAGCAAAGGTGTTTTTCAACTACTATTGTAATTCAGTCAGAAGATCTGTTCAAACCATGAACAAACTAGCAAACAGGAATACATGCATAAATTAAATTGAAGTGAAAACAAATTCTAGTCACTGATCAATAAAAACCTGCACTTAATATCAGATTTCAAAAAGTTGTATTATCTCTGTTTTGATTTTATGTCTCAACAGGGAAGCACAACTTACTGGTGTTTGGGGTTGGGGTTTTTTTTGGGGTGAAAATCAAAGGAAATGCTCAAAATTTCTGTATTTTTGAGTATTTGTGATCCTGTCTAAAAGAAAAAATACTATATGTAATTTTGGTGTCTTGACATATACTTATTTATGGACTTTAATTTTTGAAACTGGTTTCAAAAGTAACCTGACTGTTTTGGTTGTAACCTATTGAAAGGATAAGAACAGTATTCTTGAAAAGGAATTACATAGATTGTAATCACAGCCAGCGCAAAGGTCACACAAGAAATATTTGGAGCTTCATCCAGCTTTGTTCAGGGGGTGGCAAAACAAAGTTCTGAGGTTATAAAGCAGTAAAGGTGTGTTTTAGTAGAGCTTAAAATCAGTTTTTTTACTAACACAACAGTAACAACTGTTAGTAATTATTGACTTGCATTGTGTTTGTAGCAGTAACCTCGGGGTGAAAGGCTCCACATCTCATTTCCAACCCTCTGAGCCATGTAGTCCTCCATAATTTAATTTGATGCAAAGCAATTATCAGCCAATTGATTTTCATTGATTGTGCTGTAGGACAGAAACATTCCTATTGCAGTAGACAAGAACTACTTCTGGGTCAGCCTTCTACCTGTATTCAGAGTAAGCAGAGAAGTGTTTAAAGATGTCTAACTGTAGCTCTTAATGACCTTAGATGTAAGTAGATAGTATGTTTCTTGCTTTACTTCTTGTGTCAGCATATTCCCTCTGATCTTTCTTAAGCAGTTCTTTGTCCTTTTGTTGTCACTTACTTTTGCTTTCTTTCTCCAAGATTGTTTGCTTTCTTTCTCCCCCCCAATTTCTTGCATGTTTTTCTAATATCTCTTTCCTGCTTTCCTATCACAATATTTTCAATTGACAGATGTTACACACATTTTGTCTCTCCTTATTCATTTCTGCCATATTTGATGACCCTCTATTGCTGTTCTTCCTGGATCCCCATTCTCCAGTCTTTTATCTTATGATTCCCTGCTTCTCTATGCTTCTCTTGCTACTTTGCGGGGGTTTACTTCTCTGCTTAAGCAGTTGTTGTCTCAGCTGGTGCTAACAATTTCAACTCCTTTGTATATTTGAGTTGCACCTGTAGAGTTCTCTTTAGAGAACTACAGCTCTGAGTGTACCATTTGACCCAGGTGTGCGGTTGCTTTTATAGTGTGGATACTTCATCTAACAGGCATTGAATTGAGAGTTCCTCATATTGTTTCAGGTACAGAAGTCTTAATTTATAGCACAGTTGCCTATCTTTTCTGACTAACTTGTTAAGGGCAAGAATATATACCTCAGAATTTAATGCTGAGATGTAATTTCTGAGAGTCTCAATATTATGCATAAAAAGTAATGTAACAGATTTAAGAATTAAAAAAAGGGGCGAAAAGAGATTTCAAGAGTTCTGAACTATTCTGAACGGTTAGAACTACACTTAAAATATTGATTTAGTTTTGTGGTTATTGTAAATACCAATGTATCTTTCTGGAGTGTATTCACTGTGCATTGATGGATTATTTTCATTCCAGATATTTTTTAACATAAATTCATATATGCTCATATTATTCTACTTGGAAGTAGTTTAATTGCATAGGGCCAGAAAAGTAACTTGAAAATCATAACTACGCATAAAATTAAAACAAAATGTTGAAAAGGTTTTTATATGAGGACTTCCAATAAAAGGTTTATTCTGAGTAATTGTCTTGGTCTATAGCTCTTTGGCAACTCTGTCAATGAAGGTGGTTAGTTTTACTGTTACTTAGGCAACTGAGAAATTCAAGTCATTGGTTTCAGTATGGGCAGCAGAAGACTGATGGGGTACTTATGAGAATTGATAAAGGTTTTGGAAGAGCTTTGGGAAATCTTTCCACTGAAGCATTATTTGTTGCCGCAGTGTTTTAGGAGGCTTCTGCTTAGAACATTCCACTGCTCATCTTTGTATATTGTTTAATTCCTTGCAATTCAAGGCAGATTGGTAAGCATGGCTAAAATGTGTGCTAAGATACTGGCAAAATTGTATCTTTTTTGGCAAACAGATGCTTAATCACTGTTGTAGTCATCCTCTTAAATGTGATATTAAGACTTTTAAAGCCACTGTTTTTTTTTTTTTTTAAGAATTCCAGCATGTTGCAGTCCTCTCCAAAAATATTATTTTGTTCATTTTGTCTTTATATTTACAAAATGAAATAATTCCTATGATAAAAATGCAGGAAATGACATTGCCCAATGGAAACTCACCGTTATAGTAGTTGGGTTTTTTTGATAAATTTTCTGACTATTAATAAAAACTACTTAAAATCCTTTTAAAGATCCTTTTGGAGAAATGTCCTCTAGTTTGCAGGGTTCCAGAAAGAGTTTTGTATCCATAAACTGAAGTTTTGGTGTGAGAGGGGAGAAGAAATGACCACTGAGAGAGTTTAATAAGATTCTTGACCTCCAGAGTTGGACACTGCATTATAATAGAGATTTCCATCCTCCATTTTAATAGAGTACATCTGCTAAAACAGTGCTAGCACCTGTATCTGTTCTTGTTTTACTTAATTAATGTTTTAGTCTAGGGTAACATGGTGTTAAACAGGATAATTTTGTTGTTTTTTTTGCTCTGTCCTGGGCATGCTTTTTTTTCTTTTCATTATTACTTAATTTATTGCCTATGTTTGGCTTTCAACCCTTAAAGTAAGTGGCAAAGTGGGAAATTATTTTTTTTCTCTTTCCTTTTTTCTTTTCTGTTAACTTAACCTTTGAAAGAAGGCCTAAAAGTATTTCAGATCTGAAAGTGAAAACCCTTATTGAAGAGTCTTCTCGATGTACCCCGTAATATTGGATTTTGGTTTTGCTGTTTTAGATTAGTTGAATAAAGCATTACCAAAGATTGAATTGAATATGGATTGAATATCAATTCCATGTTGAATATGGATTGGCATCAAAGCCAAGGGATTTATAACTTTTTCAGTTGTGGTTTCAAAAATAATTTAATGGCAGAGCTTGCTTTTTTCTTAGAAGTTATTTGCAGTTATAATGTATATTAATAATTACAATTCTTAATGTATTTGAAATTGTCTATAAATGTAAAAAATAAGACATACCTGTGACTTATCTTATTGGCAATATAATAATGCAGATGATAACTAGTGATACTGGGATTAAGTTACAAATCTTGAAAACGAAAATAAAGGCACTCAAGACAACTTTTCTGTGAAGTACCTGTTTCATAGAGTCATAGGATAATTCAGATTGGAAGGGACCTCGGAAGGTCATGTAGTCTGAACTCCTGGTCAAAATACAGTCAGTCAATTCAGACTAGGTTGCTCAGGTCTTGAGTGCAATTGGGTCTTGATAATCTTCAAGAATGGAGATTGCCAGAGCCTCTTTGAGTAACCTCTTCCAGGGCTTGGTTGTTCTCTTTTAATATGGAACACATGAAAAGCGAAAGAGCTGGATATTAAGACAAACATTTCTGTGTTCTTAACCCACCTTGAATGTTCATTTCTTGCTTCTAAGAATTTATGATCTGACTGAAAATGATGACATAGGCCATGTATGTAACATCTTGATAAAATAACTATATTCATACTGTCTTCCTTGTTTGGCTGTCTTACAAGAGCTAATGGAAAGTATTTTGAGAACGTAACACCGGCCCATATTTGCTAGTGTTCTGTTGCTAGTTATGTTCCATAGTATCTTCAGAAGTCAGTGAGCACTTTGAGGGTATTGTTCCCTATGTCCCATTCTAGTCCCCTTTTTTTTAGTCTCTTAATCGACTACAGTGGATTGTTAGTTCTGCCCCTTGCTAAGAGAGTTTTCTGTTTTCAGGACAGACTGCAGCTGGACATCATTTTGGAAGGACGTAAGACGTTCAGCAATATAGTATTCCTCAGTCTTTCCCTGCAGTGTAGGATTTTTCTGAGCCAGAGTTTGACTTTACTAGGCACTGATAGAGGTTTTTTTTTCTGTGTACTTACCTAATTACCTTTTGAACCCATGTATAGGTAAGAAAAGAACTAATTGATTAAGGGAGACTACAGTCATCAGAAACACGAGGGGGAGACTGTTCTCTGTAACTAGTGGCAACGAGGCACAATTAAGGAAAGCCTGATGTCAAGGAGGGAAAAAAAAGAGGGCAATGACATTATGGAGAGATTTTAAGGAGACCTGTAGAAACTTCAAGTGGAAACGTTAGTTAGAAACTAATAATGTTTACCAACTTAACAGTTTATTCCCAAGAAAATGAATGTTGGGTATAAATGATTAGGAAAAAAGATGTAGCATCCTGAGGTTCATGATTCTGAGTTCCATACTGAAACCTCGAGAAATTGGGCTCTATTATATGTATCAATCAAAGTTGATGCATAACTAGTATAATATTTGGAGTTTCATTAGTTTTATTTCTCATCAGCAACACATCTAGCAAGTTAAAATCACTTTTCTACTATTTGAGCATTGATATCCTTAACTATTATTCTGTGAAGCAGGTATGTGTAATATTGGAAAGAGTGGGAATGACTGATTTTTACTACCTAACAATGAAGATAATATATGTAATTTTAGAGCATTTGTATAATTATGAAGGCAAAGGGGACAGCTATTTTGTAAATTAAATATGGGGAATAATAGAGACAGATGAAACAGTAAAATAATAATAAAGTTAAACCTATTAAAATAATCCTCAACATAGTGAATAAAGGGAAAAGTGAAGTAATGTCTTATGACTGTCTGTTAGCAATTAGCATTGGGAATATTTATTTGATTTAGCATCAGTTTGAAAACACCATTGTGTCACTGCAATTTTTTTTCCCCCAGTTTAATATAAACTCAACTGGCAAAACTTAAGTTTTCTTACAGACTGCAGGTAGATGTATTTAATCTGAAAATTAACCTATTCCAAACGCCCAGTCAGGCTATGCCATATAAAGCTATGCAACATCATCAGTTCTCTTTGAATACGTGGCTTCTGAGAGTGTCCAGCACCTCAGGGATATCTTTCAGCACATTAAAGAACTGAGATCCTATTCAGTTGTCCTGATAGTTTATATTAGATGCTAAAAAAAAACCAACACCCAGAAACGTGGTATTCAGTAACGATGGATTGTTTTGCCTGCTCAGTGATTACAGCAGAGCCTAAGAAAGGATGCAGTATTTGACACCCAATGTGTTCTTACTATTGAGCTCTTGTAAGTAGAGCACGGAATTGCAGCCATCTCAGTTAACACAGCAGATAGAATTTTAAAACTGAGTAGTTGACAAAGCCTGATATTTTATAAAAATTTGTTTAAAACACTGTAATCAGAGGAAGAGAGCATGATTTGGGATCAAATATTTTGCCTTATATGTTATTTTCCTAGTTTTAGCATTCCTTCATCCATAGGCTTAAGTCTAGTGAAACTTTAGCGTACTTTCCTTAGGTTAGGGGTCGTGAAATTCTGTACTAGGAGTCCTAAGTAGTAGTGTGCAATGAAGAACTTAAGTTGAAATCATTTGGGGGCAGAATGACTGATCAATGGCAGGATCAGTAAGTGTGTAGGAGAGAAATCAATTTATAACAGATAAGTCACTACTTGTTAATGGATTAATTAAATAGCCTATAGTAATCCCTTAAAGGATTTCTAGAACATGACGCGTTTATTGGTAATACTGTGGTGTTCGTTGAGTTATTGTTCCTTTTTCTCTATGCATGTGAAATAGAAAACTGCTTCACATATACAGAGAATTCAATTTTATTGATAGTTTATTGGGCAGTAAAGTTCATGATATGATGACTACAGGCATTAAACAGTAGATCATAGAAATGAAGTGCCAACATTGTTCTTATTTCATAAGTTTTCAATTTTCAGACATTTAACAGGAAATCAGTCATCGTTGCACAGGTAGTTAAAAGTCTATTATCTTAGTATATTAATATATTGCATGCTAACTAATATATCTGTGGACTTTTTACAGTATTATACCAGTCAGACATAATTATGGCCTCAGGTGACTGGGGCTAAGTTTCACAGTTTGCACACACACGTACTTAAGGATCTGAATAAGTAAGAAAGGAGAATTATTAGTTTGGATATAACTAGTAGGATCATGAAAAGAAGTAACAGATCATTTAGGATAATGTGAGCTTAAACTTTAAAAACAAAACAAAACAAGAAATAGAGAAAGATACTTTTTTAGATGCCAAATGTATTTTAACAATAAACAGAATTTCATGTTACAGAAAGTAGTATTTTAAAAAGGAATGATCGGTACTTTTCTATTAGTATTTTATATCTGATTCTTATTCAAGATGACGTTAAAGATGATCATCTTGAGCTCTGAAGTCTCCCAAAAAGATAAATTGATTTAGACTTCAACATAGGTTGAATGTCCAGCTACAGATCACTTCAAATGAATCAGTCTATTCTAGAAGATTGTTTTCAAAATGTTTTTAATTAATTTTGTCATAGTTTCATTGGTTTGTATGATAGCAGTAATTCACATAAATATTTGAAAGAAGTGGCTGCCTGTTAATAATTCATTTTTGGTTTTCGTTCTGGTGCCAGATATACATTTTGTAGGAATACGCACATAAACAACTTCATGTGGCTCATACTTGCGTAGTATATGTCAGGAGTAAATGACTAAAATTGATAGAGCAATAGTGGTGTAAAAGGTTCACTATGTGAAAGTATAGTTAACTTTAAATATATTATCGTCACAATATTTTACTATATATTTATTAACCTTTACAGAATTGAAATGTATTTTAAGCATCCTTATTTGCATATTTGCCCTATAATAATATATTGCCACTAGGGATCTTGCATAAATAGACATATTCAGAAACTATAATTTTCCTGCAAGTTCGGTTTTGTCACTGAACACTAGGCAGACAATGAAAATACTACTGTGGTTAACATTTGCTTTTATTCAATTAATGAATAATTATGGGAGAGCTTACTTTCCTTAAGTGCAGTTATCTCCTCGTGTTTTTAGTGGCTTGCAGTTCATTATGTTTCTAAATGAATACTAATGCAAGCCAAGGAATAAATGCCATTTGGGATTACAGTTGATGATGACCCCCAGACTGGCTGATCATTTTGAGTATTTCCGTCTTGTGGTTCTAAAGATTTTCAAAGTAATTGAATCTTTTCTTTTTGTGACTGAACTCCAAAGGGGCTTTTTCAATTCCCCTGTTTTCTATTATAACCATAAAATTACATTTTTTGTCCCAGGGTCTCTAAGTTAGTAAAATTTCTTTAGACACAAATTAAATATGAAAGCCCTCTAACTGGGAAGAAAAGAGATTTAGCTTCACTTTACTAATCGGGTGTAATAAAAACCAGCTCTTAAAATTGTAGGCAAGGAAAGAAATTTGTGGGTTTACAATTTAAAAAAAGTCCAAATCCACAACGCCACAAAACTGCTACCATTCAAGCTACAGGAAGCATCGTTGGCAATATGCTGTATACTTGTATGTCTTAAAATGAGTTCTCATTTAAAGGTCTTAAGAGTTTTATAGGAATATCCAACTAATTTGCCCTTCAAAACTAGTAAGTTTTTTGGGGGGGTTGGGTTTTTGTTTTTTGGTGTTTGGTTTTTTTTTTTTTTTTTTTTTTTTAACCCTTAAAGGCTACTCAGTTCTGAAGTGAAAATCTATTCTCCAAAGCATGCTCTTCAGCTTTTAAAGTCTATGTGGTCTAACCCTGTCTGTTAGAAGTGGGAAGGGAGACCACATTTCATGAGTTTCTCGGTGAATACGCCCAATTTGGGTACCTCGTGCAGCACCTCACTAATAGCTGCTCAGCAAAAGTCGAGGTGAGGGCTCATTTGCAGAAGGAAATCTGAGATAGAGTTCTCTGGTGCAAATCTCCTATGTTGCTGCTAGAGAACAATGAAGGAATATTTGAAAGAAAGGGGAAACAGCTTTTCTTTTGCTATCTGGAACTAAAAGGTGTTCTTGATGGGCATTTGACAGAAATAAACTCACTACTGTAGCTTAGTATTTCTAAGAATAGAATATACAAAGAAGTCTTGCTTGGATAGAAATTCAGTTTAGTGACAGAATTATACACAAATAATTAGATTTTGAGAACTTCGTTCAGCTGGATTGTATAAACCTGTGGGGTTTGTTGTGGGTCGTTTTTTGTTTTGTTTTGTGGGTTTTGGTTTTTTTTTTTTGTTTTTAATAGTGACTGGTGGTAGTATTTTTCAAAACCAAGACGTGATTTTTCTGCATTGCTGTGACCTAGTGGCAGAATTATCTTACAAGGCCATGTGGGCTATCTGAAATCTGTTTGTTCTGGGTTTGGTGTTTTTCTTTGGTTTAATGTCCCGTCATGTGATAGACTATTACACCTTATCAACTGTACATTTCTATTCCTCTTAGTTTGACCTGCAGCTTCTTGAAATGCTATTAAGCATTTAAGTGTTTCTGCCACGTGCAAGAAAAGTCACAATTTCAGTGATGGGTGAAATGTTGCATATTCATAATCATCCTAAAAATTTGTCACATGTTTTAGAAATTGGGAAAGAAATATGCCATTAAATACTAATTCTGAAAAAAAACCCTCCGTGATGTATATGAGTTTCCTTACTCATTTGTCACTGTGTAGTACATTTTCAATTTTAAAATGCTTATGATAATAATGTTGTGCTTTGAATAGCTGAGGTGGACTAATTAATGCACTTTCAGTTCAACTTCCCAAATTTTCCTTAATACATTTTGAGTTGTAGATATTTTTTTCTTGGACTTTTTGAAATTGTATTTCAGGGGAGTACTACGTGAACATAACACCTCAAATCCTGTGATGAACTGCTGCCTCTCCCCAAATTAATGTAGGAGCCACGTTTAAATCAATGTGTTATATAAAGATTTTTAATATGAAAAGGAACATTGAGTGTAAATTTTGGGATATTATAACTAGGATACTTGGGCTGTTTCAGAGTAATGACTCTTGTGTAGTAGTCATGCCTTATTTTTACATATATACGCTCTCATTCTCACCTTTCAGTTCAAAGGTCAGTTTTTTAATAATCCATTGATCAAAGAAAGCATTGCCAGGTGAAGAACTGGGCATTAGCTTAATGGCAACAGTATATTTAATTTTATTTATTTTTAAAAATTAATTTTTATTTTTTATTTAATTAACTTGAAGTATTGAGTTTTATAATGAAGTGTGGCAGGTGCAAGAATATGCACAGACTAACAGTGACCTGAGGAGTGTGTATGGGGAAGTATTCAGGAAGAATAATTATTATTGGACAGCTTTCATAATAATGTTCTGCTTTATAGGAGCATTTTCAAAGTAGGAGCTTGATCATTTAAAGTTGTTACAAATTGTCCTGTGAAGACTGAGAGCCTGGAAGTTGCAAGGCTGCCTTTTGAGTTGCTTTGGAATACCTTCCCTTTAAAGGAAAAGATTGAGTTTTTGTGGCCTTTACATTGTAACCATCAGCTTTGTGCTTTTTCACCCCTTATTCTCATATTCTTCTGTCATGATCCTGATGTCTTTTCGCATTGGCTGCTTGTCAGCACCACCGCTTATCTTCTGTAGAAGCCAAGCCATAGCTGGCTGTCAGTCCACAGATCTGTTTCATAATTGCACCTTGCATATGGGCTTCCGATGTGGGGAAGAGATACTATAATGTGCAACAGTTTGGTACCACAGCCTCCTTGTAGACATGTGGGGGAATCCAGTAAGGTGTCACCAGGACGCTTGCGTTTGCAGAGCCCATGATGTATGAGGAGAAGGACAGAACAAGCTGTGTTTGGTCTTACGAAGATAAGGCTAAGAAGAGGTGTTATTGCTGTCTAGAACTATTTAATGGGAAGATATACAGTGAAATGGAGCTCTTCTCACAGATGCACAGTGATGGGATAAGAGCTAACAAGCACAAGTTGTAAAAATGAAAGTTATATATAAGGGGGAAGAAAATCACCAAGGATACTCAAACATTGGAACAGGCTGCCTCTATAGAGAGGCTGTGGAATCTCCTCCCTTGATATTCATACCTTGACTGGACACAGCCCTGAGCACCCTGATATAACTGGGTCTGCTTTAGGCAGTGCTGTGGAAGCTGTGGATTAGATGACCCCCATAGGAAGGTCTCTTTCAGCCTTGATAACTGATTCTGTGACTCAGCCCAGGGTCCCCATCAGTCATGCTGGTCACTAGGTGTCTATCATACTGTCAGACTCCTTTTTTTTCCCTCATCTGTCTCTGATATTGGGCTCCCATGCATTTCAGGAAGCTGGCTTAGAGAATAGCGCAGGAAGTGGCAGGACTAATCTGTCGGTTCATGCCTAAAATTCAAATGGAAAGGAACTGAAAATTTAACAGAAGTATGGCTATGTGGTAGTTCAACCATCTTACTGATCGACAAATGTATTTCAGAGGACCAGGCATAAAGCACACTATTTTAGCTGTTGATAACACTTGTGTCCGTATCTTAGAAAGCATAATATATTCTGGGCAGTGGCTTTGTCTGTCAGCCAGATGTCTAACTCTAATAAGTATATTTTCTGAAGAAGCAGGCGCAGCAAGGCTGCTATGGAAATAAGCAAAATGAAGGGTGCATCTTTGTATAGTTAGAGGACAGGTCTTGTTGTCAAGATGTCTACTCAGGCAGCATTCTCTAAGATGAAGGCTTGCAGGCAACACCGAAGGCAGTTGCCTGGTTCAGCATGCTCAGCTGAAGAAGCTGAATGGAGTGTGGGAGCTGGGTCTCAGTTCTGCCAGTGGGAATCCATCCCAGTACAATAACATAAGTTATTAAGTACCACTTAATACTGAGTCCACCAGCTCAGCCAGGCATGGGGTTAACTTACAGTGTACAGCAGAGTCACTTTTAGACTCTAACAGGCTGCACACTGCTGAGCTGTGAGAGTGGGCAGCCCTGTATCAAAGCCAACACACGCTGAAGGTAAACGTAATGCACTCCAGGACCCTTCTGTTTTGTTTTTTGCCTTTGTGAAAAGAAAATCACCTGGCAGTCTGACAAATACTGTCAAGAACAAGTCTGTAAGACAGTGTCTACAGGTGAAAGTTGCATCGATGTTAAATAAATAATTTTAGAAACCTTTTAATTCAGTGAAACTACCTTGTGTTGGTTTCCGAATTGATTAAACTGAAAAAGTATGTGTTTTCTGCATAGAAAGGCTGGGGATGGGGGAAGTATAAGACAAAGAAACAGGTCTTGCAGTGCAGAAGCCCTAATTACGATATTCCCAAAAGCCATTGGGACCTAGTGCTTATAAATACAGTTTTCAAATAGTTATCTACATTAGTAAAACACTTGGCTTGGAGTGCTTTGTCACATGAATTTCTTTGAAGTCAAAAGGCTACTCATGCTCTTGAGCACCGTACTCCTTAGAAAATGTTTGCAAGATTGGGGTTTTGTGAATACAGTCTTCATAAATACAGGTTTCATAATATAAGTATGAAAGCATTTTCCCAGAAGGGCGATGACTTTGAACAGTAGCTGTTGTGTGCTGTGTGCTATGTGATGAACAAGTTGGAACGCAGTCTGCTTGTAACCTCTTGGCAGCAGCTGTTCAAATATTGTTTCTCTGCTTCCATCCCTGCAGAGATTTTGGCTAACAAATGTGAATGTTGCTAAGTTGGTAGGTTGTCTTGTTTGCTAAAAATAATGACTGCTAGTAAGTAATAAGATGATGTACTACTTTTTCTAACTGATGACTGTAACATTTGCCAGTTGCCCCTGAAAACAATTTGGTTACTCAATCCAAATTTTTCAGTGGTCATTTACAAAATGTGGTGAGACCAGCATGTTAGTCGAGTTGGCTGCTGCAAATCATGATGAGAAAGCTGGCTTGCAGGCTACAGGGTCAGTTACTATGCTGTGCAGTTTTTTTCCATGTACATGGTGAAATGTTGCCAAGGGAAAAAAATGTACCATTACGGTGTATTTGTGACTTCTGTGTACACGAGAACCAATTAACTACAGTAATACAAAATCATTCAAATGAAACAAAACAGACTGCAGAATAACAAGGTTCAAAGAAACCTTGGAAGCACCTTTGTCTTTAAATAACTTTTAAAACAAACAAAATGAATATTAATGAACCTGTAAAACATTTATGACGTGAAATGAGGGCAAACATAACATTTTTATCATCTTTCATGTATAGCTGTCATCAGTGGCTAGGAAGTAGTCAGGTGGCTGATAACTAAACAAACAATTAATGACTTAAGAAGCAAGGGAATATATACAAAGGGAAAAGGCACTTTTGACATTATATTGTTCTTTATCTTATTCGTAGGATTATAAAACAATGCTGCAAAAAGGATTTTTCATCTGTGTTTTTTCCATGCTCTATTCCAAGAAAATATTTCCTTTTTTTTTTTTTTATGTCTATTGCTAAGGGTTTTTAGCCATTTACTTGGAAAGTAGTTCAGAAGTGTAATAGATCTCTGTCAGAAAGTATTTTATGAATAGTAACTTACAGTTACCCACTTACTACTAAAAAAAAAAAAAAAAAAGAAACAGCCCTGTAGAAAAAAACAGGTCTTTCTTCCATCTCATTTCATTCTTCTTTGTTTGGTAGAGCTAATAAATTTAAGTATTTGTACAAGACTTGTATGTAACAATGTTTTCACTTTGTATATGGATTTGGTATACGAAGAGGCAGCGAAGAACCTTACTTCATTTCTGACTCCTAATTTGCTGTCTGAAAATGCTTTGTAAAATTTTGTTCCCTATAATCATTGTTGCTTTTTTTTTTTCATTAAACTATAGAATAAGGAAAGTGATTGAACTGTAACTTGTAATATTGAAGTAAGTTGCAGAAAATGTCTTCAGTGCTGCAGTATCCCTGTTGTCATATGTCTTATTGGCCTGGAAACTGTTTAAAGAGGAGGGGAAAAACCCTTCTATATTAGCAGTAGTCAGAGAATTCAGGATCTGAAATATTTAGACTTGATTACTGAACACTTTTTGAATTATTTTGTGACGTGTAAAACATAACATAGTGAAACTGTGAGTAAAGAGCTGTACATTTACAAAGGAAGAATCTTCATGTTAGCAAGCCCTTTGCTGATGGTTGCGTTGAAATATGATTTAATTCATATTACAGCCAGCAGTAGGTGGGAGCAGGCCTTGAAATCTGCTGTCACAGTGTTATTTTCCAGTACAGTAGATTGGATTGCAGATTGTTGCAAAATTATCAAATTTACTGCTTTGACACAGATTTTAATTAATATTTTTTAAAACCTGTAGTTCTTGGTTTTGTTTTGGTTTTTGGGTGGGTTTTTCTTTGTTTCAGATGATTGTCTTCATATGAGGTATTCAGTACTAAGTACAGTAAAACAACCTTAAATTATTTCATTTATTGCATATCTCCTCACCATGTTCCTCAGCTACTGCTCTAGACACAGAGCCACAAATTACTGTGCTATGAAGGAAATAAGGGGATGGGGTAGAAGTCACAGCGTATCCTCAGAAACACTTCCGTACATTTGCAGATTGGGAAGAATGGCCAAACTTCTGTTTTCCTAGTGAGACAGAAAGGAGCTTTATTTGAGGGAGCCCTCAAATACCAGAAGCCTTACAACGTTTACAGTGAACATGAGTTTCAATTCCTTGGAAGTACAGCTGCAAGGAAGTCTTGAAAGATCACTTTGAAAGCTTTAGACAGAATAATGCAGCAGCCTAAAGCTTTGCCCAGTGTATCTACAGGACACATTTATCTCAAATCATGGATATTTGGATATAAGTAAGTGTTTCAGACTTACCTGTCCTTACTCCTTTTCTCTGAGTTATTGGGATTACTTCTCAATTCACAAAAACTGCATAATGTCAGGAGAATATTTAAGTGTATGTTTACATCATGTCCTGAGTAGAGATATTCTTACTAAACAAAACGTACAAGCAATGTAATTCAGTCTAGATGTTTGTGAAATGCTTGGCTGGAGCTGGAAGTGCTGTATTTCTGAGTATACTAAGTATATGGCATACTAAAAATTGATCTGAAATGAACTTTTAACACTTAGGTCACCAAAGTTTCTGAATTAATCAGAAATTGCTTTTTTTTCAGTACAAAGGTACACTCCATTTTTAACTTCTATCTAAATGTGAAAAAAAATCACATTAACGCTCCTAAAATTCTGCAAATAAATACAGAAAACAAATACAGTTTAAACCTTGAAAGCTAGCATACACAGAGATGCATTTAACAGACTGCACAGTCATTACTTACCTAGTGTAGTAGAGCATCTATCTCTCACTGGAAACAGCTTTGGTTTTGGGTGGGCATATGTCAGGCAGGGTTAGCACTGCAAACATACATAAGTCTGCAGGTAGAAAGTAAGACTGCTGAGATGCTATTTCTAATAAGTGATTGTAATTTAGCAATGAGAAGGCTTTGTATTTTATTTGTCTAAAAGAAATCAAGGAAATAAGCAGTGAAAAGCATATTTTAGGCACTTGCCTATCAATACATAATGCATGATTAATGGTTAATTAAACTTTACTTTGAAAACATTCAGAAAACAGACTTGTTGGAGTTAGAGAACTGGGTGACAGACAAAGCTGCAGCCCAGAATATATTATGCTTTCTAAGATACGGACACAAGTGGTATCAACAGCTAAAATACCGTGCTCTATGCCTGGTCTGCTGAAATAACTTATTTACAATCATAATGTAAGGGTAACGTGCCTCAACATGTGAATGAATGAAAACTGAATATTTTTAAACTAGCTTTCAAACTGTTGTGTGCAGTATCTTAAAATAAAAGAAAATAAGTTTTTGCTTATTTTTTCATTAGACTCTGGGTTTCTCTAAAGTTTTCCCTGTTATATTCAGGAACCACTATTATTCACTTCATCCCTTGAAATCTGATTATAGGGCTCCAGGGACATGATATGATGCAACAAGTCTGTGTTTTCTAGCATTTACAATAAAGACTAGCTTTAATACATTACTTTTCATAAAATTGTATCCCAAGACCCTTTAGAGTATGACAAATAACAAACCATAAGACAGTTGGTGCTATAAATCATGGAAGAGGCTTGTGCAAGTTCATTGGATGGTGAACAAATTAAAGCTTTCATTGTGCATGGCCAATAACATTTTCATATATTAAAGAGTAACTATATTTGTTTCTATAGCACTAAAGCCTGCCATGAGTGTGTTGCTTTCAACAATGAAAGGTGACAGCAAATCTGCTTCTCTGAAATAATTAGCACATTCATCAGGGCACATTAAGCAATTCCAAATTATTTTTTCTTGTAGAGGAATTTTTTTTTTTTGTAGTACAACTGAGAATCAGCAAACTCATAAATCACAAAGACAGCAGAATGCTCTAAGTGCCAGCCAAATAGGAACTAAACATTTCCACAGAAAAGTAATGAAAACAAATAGTATTTTGTTAAGTAAACTAGAGAAACATTAATAATGAAATAAAAGCATGATAGAAATCTCTAGTGCTAGAGTACATTTGAGATATAGCATAAAAATGACACTGCTGCTGGACAAAAATGGTCTGTAAACTCAATTTTAGTCCTATAGCCACATGCATCCTTTCAAGAAACGCATTTGTAATCATATTGATGGGTTTATCCCTGTAGGGCCAATATTGTTACACTTGATTTGAGTCTTATAAAGTCTAATTTTCATCCTCAGAGAATAAGAAAATGAGAAGAAAGGACAGGAAGAAGGGGGAAAAAAATGACAAAACAGCTATTTAACAAAAGCTTTATTACATTGTAAGTTTGTAGGTTACTCAATGAAACAAATATTAGCTCCTGTTTTATGTTAAAGCCTTTGGAGACCATTTAGTCCAACTCATAAACCAGAGTCAGTTAGGTTGCTCAGAGTTTTGAATCTCTCCAAGGGTAGAAACTGTGCGACCCCTCTTGGCAACCTTCTTCCAGTGTTTAACCACCCTCACGGTGTAAATTTTTTCCCTTTTATCTAATTAAAATGTTCTGTCTTTCAACTTGTTCCCTCTTGTCCCACCGCGGGGCACCAGTGAGAAGAGTCTGGCTGCATTGTCTCAGTGCCCTCCTGTCAGGAAGCTGAACACAATGGGAAGATCCCTCCTCAAGCTGAACGGAGCTAGTGCTCTCAGTTTCGTCTTTACATAGTGTCTTCTACTGAGCTTGCTCCTGTACCTCCAGTCTTTTTCAAGACTGGAAAGCCCAAAACTGGCCACAGAACTTCAGATACATTCTCAAAAGTGCTGAAGAGAGGGGAACAATCGCTTTTCTACTTGCTGGCTAGACTATTGCTAATGCAGCCGCTAAGCCACTGGGTTTCTGGGCTGCAAGAGCACACTTATGACTCATGTTCAGTTTACTGTGTACCAGGAATCTTGTCCTTTCTAGCTACCTTGCTCGTGGCCTGTACTGTAATTGGGTTATTACGTCCCAGATGCAGGGCTTGTTTACCTTTGTTGAACTTCGTGAGGTTCTTGTAAGACCAGTTCTCTACCTTCTTTTCTAGGCTTGCCCTGCAGCATATTGACTGCTCTCTGGATCTGCATCTGAGCTATCTAATCACGTGGTGGAAGGCAAAGCTCTGTGCATGTGAACAACTCCTTTGCATAGATTGCAACCCCACATCTTCACCTTCTCAGCCTACCTTTTCTGAAGAGCTATTATCTATCTACTGCAGTAATACAGTCATGTGAGCTGTGCTTCCATGTCCCTCTAATCCCAATGAGATCATAGCTCTGCAACTGTGCACAGATTTCTCATTTTTCCTGTTTTTACCATGTGCTATGTATATTTGCGTAGAGGCATTGCTTTCAAAAGAGGAAGAGCCTCCCTGATTATGTTGTCCCTTCGTTTCTTTCTCACTGCCCCTGTGTTGTTGCTTTAGATGATTGTATGCTTTCTCCAGCATAGCTAGTTTAGAGCCCTTCCCATCAGGTCACTAAGGCTATTTGTTCTCTTTATGTCTTGAAGCAGATCCTTAAATACTGTAAAATGACATACCCATGCTGAAAGGAAGGGACTTCTGTTTTACAGCACTTAAGAAAATTATGGTTTCATTTCTAAGGCTGGTATTCGCTGCATTATTAACTTAAAGTGTAATTCGGCAATTACATTCATCTGATTATATTCCAGACCTAAAATGTAGAGCTCGGGATTAGCAATGCTTTCAGTTTGAGTTTGAGTAGTGTTGATAGAGATAGGAACACAATACCTGCTTCAATCAATGCAGTCAATCTGTGCTGCTTGTTCTTTCACTGGGACGGCTCTCTCCTGGGCTAGGTTAACTCAGGAAGTGATAACTCTCATTTCAGCTAGCAGTAGTGAAACTGCATACTTAGTCTTTTTTTTAATCTACTCATGCAATGTTTTTAGCTTCCCAGGTGGGTGGTGGATCTTCCTTTTCTTCCACTTTTTAAACAGCTTTTATCATGCATGTGAATCTTAAGAAAATATAGCTATATTCTCTAAGAACATGTCTCTTTCAACCAAAAAAAAAAAAAGTATTTTATATACATTGCCATCTCTTAGTTTATATTTTTTCATAGAAAAAGTTAAACTAATTCATGTTTGCTAGCTCTTTGATAGGGAATTTATTTGAAAACTTACATCAGGATTGTGATTCCATTTTTTGCCTTTTATTAATAGTCCCATACTTCATAATGAGGCCAGCCCAAAACTGTTAATCTAAATAGAGTGATTTTATTTCCCCCAGCACACTGCTAATTAACCTAATTTTGGTCATGCTGTGGGAAAGAAGAAAAGCAGATAGGAGAAGGATAATGCTTCCTCATTAATTGGCTCATGCCACAGAAGGCCTTCACGCAATGAAGTCAGACTTGACTGTTTCAGACTGGCACTGCTGAATACTTCTAAGACACTGAAACAGTCAGTTGAAGACGTGAGTAAAAGAAGACTGTAACTGCCCTTGGGGCTAGGGTACTAGCAGCAGAAATGTCTCATCTGGATTCTTTACACAGCCAGAGAATGGATTTGGATTGGATTTGTTAAAAGTTTTTACCTGCACTATTAAGTTTTTATTTTAAAGTTTTTTTTCTGTCACCTCAACAACTGGAACTGAAAGTGGTGGGGAAAAGGTACCTAGTACTTTGGTACCCCATATTTTGGCAGTGGGAGCCATGTAAATACCTGAAATGAGATAGGTGTTGGGAAGGTGTTCTAAGTTTATAAGCACATTTTGTCAGATTGCTGTGAAAAAATAGCTGGAACAAAACTTCCCCTTTGCTGACATTAAGGATTGCTGGGGAATCTGTTTATAAACAGGGAGAAGAGCACTGACTTAGAAGGCTGTAATATGAGAGAAGAAAAGATTAGAGAACAGCTGGTTTGGAATCTTCTGAGCAGATGTTTATTTGAATAATACTTTCATCATAGATTTTTCCTAGGCTCTGTTGGAATTTGTGGTCAAAATATAAAGGTAAACAGTGACCCTATCCCAGAAAAAAAATATAAGCATAATGTTCCCTTCTTTGCCTCTTCCAGGCTGCAAACTTAAACATTGTTAGAATTTCTCACTTGAAATACCTATGTTAACTATCCCATTGTTATTTATGTTTCTTTGCTCCTTCTCTCTTTTTCTTGTCTGAAAACTTTGAGCAGAAAATTTCTGAAATCTCAGTGAGATACAAAACCTGTCTCCTGGTCATCTCTGTCAAGCAGTAAATATTAGAGATGGAGGGTAGGAAATAAAAAGGTATAGCTAAAATGAAGGTAAGACTGATCTCTGCCTTGAAGATTGTGAAGTGTAAGAACTTGATATGAAAGGTGAAGTGATGCCAGAGTAAACGTTAAGGTGTGTGAAAGTGATATTTGGGGAACTGTGACAGATATGATTTTAGTTGCAATGGCTTAGGTATCGCACAATCATAGAATGGTTAAGGTTGGAAGGGACCTCTGGGGGTCATCTGGTCCAACCTGCCTGCTTCAGCAGGGTCACCTAGAACGGGTTGCTCAGAACCATGTTCAGATGGCTTTTGAATACCTCCAAGGATGGAGACTCCACAACCTCTTTGGGCAACTTGCACCAGTGCTTGGTCACCCTCACCACCTTCTGGGCCCGGCTTTTGAACCGTTTTTCAGTCCACCTCACCATCTGCTCATCCAGTCCATACTTCATCAGTTTGTCTATGAAGATCCTATGGGAGGCAGTGTCAAAAGCCTTACTGAAGTCAAGTAAGATACTTGACTGAAGTATCTTCATACTGAAGGTATACTAGAGAAGAAACCATAAAATCCATCACTCACTGTGCTGGGTAGGTATAATTATGATTTGTAGTTTGGTAATGGTAATTTGCATTCCTTGCTTAACCCTAGTATTTATAGGTTCCTTAGTAGAAATAAAAAAAGAACAAAGATTTGCAGATCTAGAAGGTAGTATCAGACAATTGGTGTATCCGTGCACTGATAGCTTGAAATGACTAAAGAAAAGAAAAATAAATAGTGTAAAAATAAGCTGTTACTGGCATTTTAATTTATTTAAAACTTTCCAATTAGAATTTATGAAAATGAGGAAAAGTTAATTTAAATTATTACTTTTTGTCTCTGGAAGCCAAGGATTTTTATAATAAAGATGCGTTAGTTATACTGTTAAATGTAAAGTATCTTACAGTAGAGAAACATTTTGATGCATACACATATCTAAAGGAAAAGACTGATGCATTTATCTCTGTAGAAAAGTACAGTTTACTGTAAAGTATGGAGATGTTCCTGCTTGGGAACAATGTAAAGCAAACTTTTAAAATTGTTGTCTTCTACTTAGTGATTTTGGCAAGCTGAACCTGGAAGTCCAACTGGTGAGCATTTGTTTAATAGTACCTCAAAACTGTTTGTTTTTTTTTACTGTGATGATGTTTACAGGACTGCTACTAGAGGAATATCTGAATAATTATTGATCTTGGAAAATTTCTTTCCTGAAGAATATAAACATGTGACGGAGAAAAATAAAGTATATGCATAATATAAATAAGCTAGGCAAAGTCATTTATTCTTAGCTGTTGGAATTGTAGATCTGAATCTGCATAATTAGTTGTTCATCAAAGACTCGAACTTCAAGGCTCTTCTGGGCTGCAGGGTAGTTAAAAAAGGATTTTACTTATTCTTTTAGTTTTGCCTAGTTGGCAAGAATGCCTCAGCTGTGTTCTGCAAGTGATTGTAGTTTCCATAATTGATAGTTATGTTAGAGTTCTTATATTGCAAAAGCAATAATTAAGATTTAAACTCTAACACGTGGATGGTGAAGTACTGTTAGAAGCAGATGCCCTAAATTAGACATGGCTTCTACAGAATGGATCATTAAAAAATGCTAATTGCTTTCTATATCAAAAATCATTATTGCATCATTTTAATGCTTGTCAGAATATATGCCCAGGGCTACACTGTTTTTACACAGCCAAAGCAAATTCTGATGTGAATATGACTGTTTCCAGTATTTTCAACTTCCAGTTTTAAAGCAGTACATTGTGTATGGCTGTAGCTCTTGTTCAGTCAGCTTTTTGTTTGGGAGGCGTCTCTTGTTTACAGAACTCAGTTGTAGAAGGTATCCTTTAAAATTCAGTCCATCAAACATCGTGAATACTAAATGCATTTTCTCTGGTGAGGCTGAAAAGATGTGAAAGAGAGGAACAATACTTAGGAGGAAACATACTCCAGTTAATAATAACCAGCAGCAGTAAAACTGGTACAGCAATTTGTAGGTAATTAGCCAACAAGACAAAAAGACCATATGGTCAGCCATTATGCATTACTTCTCTGAAAAAATTGTTACAGTCTAGGCCTTTTGTCTAATTAACTTAGTATTATTATTTTATTTATGCAGTATATTTGATACTAAACTAAAGTGTAATTTATAAATTAATATAACTATATCAACATGTTTTGGCTATGTTTTCTCTTCCAGATGGAAAAGCTGGTGTAATTTCATTCTTGCATCTTATTTTAGGTGGCAGGAGACCGGTAGAAGTATAATTTTAAATTTGTTTTTAGTATGTTATGTTAGACATAGAGGTGCATATTACCGTGGTAATTTCCAGATTTGAATTATACAATTATTCACAATTTTACAATTGAATTTTAGACAATTGTAATATAACTGCTGATCATGGCTGAAGAGGAATGCAGAAGTGTATTGTCAGAAATATATATATGCTTTCAATCGAGATAATAAGTATACAATAATAGATCACTGTTAGATTACTGTGTTACAATAATGACAGTAAGAAAGAAGTGTTTCTCAAACATTCACTTGTCATGTACATTTCATAGAGCCTTCTATTTATGAGGTCTCTGGGGACGCTTAGGTGTTTCTGTGTCGGTCTTGCTGTTGTAAAATTTGCAGGCTAGTTACGTGAGAAGCCATAGCTTAGGTGAGCCACAATAACAGCAGGAGATTAGCTATACATGTATAACTACAGGACCAGGTCTTACTCAGGTCGTCAGATGTTGACATTCTGTCCTCTTCCAGTCATTACTGATTGCTTGAAAAAAACCCCACTTCCCTACTTTATATGAGATTTCAAGATACCCTGTCATATAGCCAGTTCTGGAAACACTTTTTCTAGGCTGGTGTCCCTCACAAGAATGGTGTGAGGCCAAAGAGCCACCATAGGCTGGTTGCTGTGTTGTACAGTGTCCTCAGTAGGACTAAATAGGTTGGGTGCCAACATCACATTGATGGAACTGACTGTTCCATGTTTTAGAGTTAGTTTGGCGCTTCCCATCTGTTCTGTTGCGCTGTGTAGTGGAGGCGTTATTGAATCCAGGCATACTGTAAGAGTTGACCTGCTGGCTGGTAACATTCCTGTCCAGTAGTAAATAAATACATAACACATCTTTTGCTTATCTTCAGCTCTCCTAGATCAAGAGCAGTTGTCAGGCAGGATTTGTAGTGAGCACAGAGAGGGATCATGTTCTTAAAAATTCATGAAGGGAGTTGAAGACAAGGGGAGAGAGAGCAAGGATGAATGAATGTAATGAATAGCATGAGGGACAAATAAAAGCATGGAAGCTAATGAAAGAGAACTAAAGAAGCGCGACTGTCAGAAAAAGAGGAAAGAAGAAACGAAGTGTGTATTGGAGGATGAGGGAGAGCTAAAGAAGAAATTGAAGAAATGAAAGAGAAAATAGGAGTTTAAATACAACCTCCATAGAAAATAAATCTCTTGATTCTGAAAGAGGAAACAAGAATCACGTTTTGTGTGTATGAATGACTTAATTTCTATGACTTTTGTATTAGTAGCAGGGCAGCGACCATACTGATAGGAAGGTTTTTGATCAAAATATTTACTTGCTTCACAAGTAGCTGCACGCTTGTAGTGTTTACACGTATACATATATTTACGTATATGGTGATGGAGTGAGTGATTTAATAGATCAGGATGAGTGACAAAGAATTAAAGCCCTGTTCCAAAAATATTGGAGGTACTCAAATAAAAAGTTAGATTTTATTTGTAATAAATATACCTATCTGTCTGGTAGAGAAAAAATGCATGAAAAAAATGCATTATTTTTCCATTTCTAAGAGAGATTGCATACTCAAGAATGGAAGGAGCCAAAAGTGAGAAACATGAGAATATGTCGGAAGAAAATCAAAGCATTATTTGATTATTTTTTTAATCTAGTTCTGGGATTATGGCTGAGAAGAGTTTATTAATTTTGTGCTTTAGATTTAAACTCTATTTGAGGAAGAATTGCTTTTTTAGTAAAAACAGTTTACTCTTGTGAGCTGACCTGAAGTGCTGTGTATTTACTTTCTCCATTGCCATCATTGCTACTGCTACTCCTGCTAATAATAACATTTATTTGCATTCGAGAGAACATGGGAATCAACGCTGGAATCAATTTTGTCCCTGCCTGTCAGTAAGCTCTGATGAAAGAGCATGAGAGAGAGAGCACACGGGCTCTCAAATCCATACTTTTTGCCACCTGCAGGTCAGAAGGACACAACAGGTGGAACTGAGTTAGAGGCCACATCCCTGGAAGCGTTCAAGGCCGGGTTGGATGGGGCTTTGAGCAACCTGGTCTAGTTGGAGGTGTCCCTGCCCATGGCGGGGGGGTTGGAACTAGATGATCTTCAAGGTCCCTTTCAATCTAAACCATTCTAGGGTTCTAAACAGCACATAAGGCTCTATGTTTTTCAGTGACAATGTTTTTCCAAACATGGGAAGTCATGGGAGAAACCCTGATGGTGGCAGGAAGGAGCAGGCTTTCAGAAATGTTGGTGGCAGAGTCAAGGTAGGTATTGGTGACTTTTTAGAGGGGGATTAGTTAATGGAAGTCTTAAAATGAGAATGGACTCTTTAGTTACGGCTGTCTTTGATATATTTAGATACAAATACCTGTAGTGTGTTTATAGCACACTTCCTCCTGTAAATTCCTTTGCCTATCACCTCTGTGATCAGCTTTGCATAATGTGTAGATGTATCAAGACCCTGAGTATTTCTGACTGGACATAGTCATAAAACAATCTAAATACTTGAAATTGGCAGTATAACATATCATGTTACACTGCCAATCTATTTTATGCTATTTACATTTTCCCCCAAAACTGTGAGTTAGATTTAGTTCAGAACCAGACAGCCTATTAGCAAACAGTTTATAGGTTTTAGACACATTTGTGAGGATGACTTTATGCTTCAAAAAAATTAGCATTCCAAATGGCAAATATAAAATAGTGAATGAACCCAGAGATTTAGTTTCTTCCTCATAGCTGACATGTAGAAATAAACAAAGGGGGTCATTTAGCATTATACTGATCTCTTTTCAATCTTCTAATCAGGAAATATGTAATAAATGAACCAGTTGTAATTCAAATATACTTATGGCAATAACTTTTGCAATGTGATATAATTTTCTTGGAGAAGAAGTCTTCATTTTCGCTGTGTTAGAATTAAAGGGAAAATGTTGCATTTCTAAGAGAGAATATCTGTAACTCTTCTTGCCTGCGTAAGCATTCTGTTGTTGCTGTTGCCTTGTGGTAGACAGAGGTAACACTCTTGAGCCCAGGATGATGCAGAATAGCCTAACTGCGTTGCTGTCCAAAAGAGTTTACAGTCTGAAAGACATACTTCTGAAGCACTTGAATGTAGGTAATAAACCTGTTTACAAGCTTTGGCTGTAGCTACCGCTGTCTTAACTTCCTCTCTACGTGCAGTCTAAAACCTCAGAGAAAATACTCTGATATTATTTTAACACTGTAAATTAAATCATAAATCAAAAAAAGTCTGGCCCAGTGGAAGCTGTGCTTTTATCACATTCAGATGAGATAACCACATCTGAGACGTCCATAGCAAGTATTGTTTCACTGAGGCTCTATCCATGCATAAATAAATCTGTTCTATTTAAAGCTTTTTATAGCATGTGTTTGTATATCAACTATGATTACAGATTACATGCTGTAAGAGAAGTAAAAATATTATGAGCTGTTGGATATAGAGCTAGATGCCAACATGGTTTTAATATGCTTTTATTCAAGCCAAACTGCAGAAAATTGTCCTAATGTTACTTAAAATCTTTGAATTCTGAAGACAGACCCTGTTCATGCTTACCCAACAAAGACTTCAAATTATAGGCTAGGTCTCAATGTTACAAACAATGGTTACAGAAGTGAACATTCAGTTCTTCTGAAAGAATACGATGAGTTTCCTCTGAAAGAACAAAATGAGCTTCCTAGTCATACAGAACAAAGAATTCAGATCAAATTGGTTTAAATTCGTATACTTTGTATAGCACATGAATGTTTCTTGAAGTCTGAGCCTTGGGCAAAAAGGTAACATTTTGCAATGCTGTCGCTACAAGGACATTTGCTGATTGGTGTTCTAACCTCACAGAAGGAAAATACTTCAAAACTTGAATAAAAAGGTAAAAAATATTACAGTATTTAAGAGATGTACACTATATGCTATGTGTGATAAAAAGAGGTAATCCTAATATTTTATTAGCCATTGCAAATTGATTTTAAGGAAATACTGAAGATTCCTCACAACAAAATATAATCTGTAAGGAAATATGAGAAGACAACTATAAGAAAAACTATAAATAAACTTTATCTAGAGCAAGTTATAACGCAATTGCAGAAAGTACTTCTGGGTCTCTGGAGGGACCATCTGTTCCCCTTCATTAATCAGAGATCACAAGAAAGGGTAATACTTAATTATACTGTTTGCTTTTCTTTCTTACATAATTTTAAAAACTTTGATATCATCATAATGCAACACATATACCATGACAAAATATTAATGCTGTCTTTGGGGTGTTTGCGCCTACGAATGAGAGAAAGTGAATACTTACAGTTCACATAGCAAATATGCTTGCACTGATGAAAGCTCATAAGATAATTTTTTCATGATCAAATCATACTCTATTAAAAATAAGATATAGCAGGAAAGAAATAGCAGGTGCTTTGTGGTGAATGAAGTTGAAATTGACACATAGCTTTCCATAAAGTGATATTAACTGTATAAATATATATAGATAAGATATATGCAGGTCTTTAGTCTCAAATGTAAATAAAATATAGGTTTATGGCTAGATCTATGACTAATGTATTTAAGGTAATAGTACAATTATGTGACTGTGATGTTACTTTAGCTATAAGAAATGAATTCACATAGAATTTTATCTTATAAAAGTGTGTTCTTTATAATCAGAAATCTTTCTTTTAAAATATATTATGAAATCCCTTATATGGGAAGCACCATGAGGTCCTTGCCTGAAAAAAATTGCTTAAGATTTCTTTTAATTCTTTAAGCTAGATGAAGCTTTCTTTTAAAAAAATTTGGTTACATGAGGCAATCATAACGGTTTAACAGTCCAAATCAAAAAGATTTGATTATACAATTTTATTGAATGTTTTCTGGAAAGTAATTATTATGGATGACGCTACATTGGGAATACTTCCCACAAATAGGCAGTGCAGAGGAATCAGTCAAACATAATGGCAGCACAGCAGGATGTTGACAAGTATGTATGAAATTCATAGAATCCTAGAATGGTTTAGGTTGGAAGGGACCTTGAAGATCATCTAGTTCCAACCCCCCTTGCCATGGGCAGGGACACCTCCCACTAGACCAGGTTGCTCAAAGCCCCATCCAACCTGGCCTTGAACGCTGCCAGGGATGTGGCCTCAAGAACTTCTCTGAGCAACCTGTTCCAGTGCCTCACCACCCTCAGAGTGAAAAATTTCTTCCTAATATTGAATCTAAATCTTCCCTCTTCCAGTTTGAAGCCATTCCTCCTCGTCCTATCACTACATACCCTAGTAAAAAGTTCTAATTCTTCTCTTTTTACTTACAGTCTTCAACATAGACCTTATTTTTTTAGTCTGAGATTTATGGAATTCCGGATACAATCAGTCTATTAATTTAATAACTTAATGGAAAAAAATTGTTAAATAAAAGTTCCCGAAGTTTTGTATAAATACTACTTCCTCTGTTCTTCAAAATATTTTCCTGCTTTTGATGTTTGCATTCCTTAATAGGAAAGGCTAAAACAAATTTTCAATATGGTGTTGTCAAATACAAAGAACATTGATCTGAATATGACAGCCAATGTATTGGAACTGCCAAAACAGTGAATCAGTACTCTTTATGTTTTATAAGTATTGAAATATCTCAGAAGTGATGTACTTCATTATTTTGAAAGCATGGGTTTTATATTTCCCATTTCTCCTTCAAGTCTAATCAATTGTTTGAATTGCTTTGAAAGAAAGTAAAAGTAGATGTGTATTCTCAGAATACAGAAAGAATTGAAAATGGAAAAACGCATTCTGGCTTCTCTTTGTCTGAATTTGAAATGCTGTCATTGAAAACCCTCATCACTATCAAGCAAAAATGCATGCTGAGATTATGAAATCAAGTACACTGAATTGTGGCCAGAGATAGGTTTTCTAATCAGAGGAGCAGATAATTGAAATAAGTGTTAAAGTGGAAATGCCACTGCTCCATTGGTGCTCCCACTTTATTGCAATATTCTTCTTAATATTAAAACTTGGCAAGGTGTAGACAGGCAGTCGTTTATAAAAGTTTGCACTTTCAGTCCATTACTTCTGGTTTGGCTTAGATTAGGAGGAGCCAAAGTTGCAATCCACTAAATGAATCTCTGATCTAAGGGTTTCATTCTGCTCGGTGACACTAGTAGCAAAGCATCCGTAGTTTAAGTGATGCAGACCTTTAATAAATAGCTTCCTTTATTAAAGGAATAAAGGTGAAAAAACATAGCGGTCATCCTGTTGGCAAGGCCGATAGAATAGTAAAAGAATCCAAATTGAAACAAAGTCACCTTTTCATGAAGTAGCAGCTGTTTTTTGAGAAAGATTTAGAAGAATTTATACAGAGTGCTGAAGACAGATAGGAACTTGCTTCAGACTAGCTCCAGTTGTGAGAGATGAATAAGCTATAGACTAAAAATCACATCATAATGTTAGTATAGCCCTGAAGCGAAAGTGGTAAGTTCTGCCTCTCAGTTTAGTGCTACAACAGATGAGTTCAGATGTTTTTTAGACTTTTTTTCACATCCTTGATGTTAAGACTCAACAGGAATCCAAGTGCTGTGATTATGAGTTGACTTTGACTAGCTCTTTAAAAAAAATCTCATGAACATGTGTAAGTCCACAAGGCAAGCAGACTATATCTAAATGCCATGTTCCTGTCTTGTGCTTCATTTACTGACCTAATTTTTTCTTGGTCTGCCTCTGTCCTCTCTGTGTTTTCAGCTGTATCTGGCTTTTGTAGAACTTCAGCCCAGGCTCTGTGTCCTTCATACCCTTTGAGGACTCTGGCCCACTCTGTTGGCTTCCAAGTACAACATGCTTTGTGGCTTCTTCTCCTTTAGATTTCTGGCTTAGGACAGAAGCAGTTATACTTATGAACATAATAGTGTGAAGAAATTTGATTTGAGAGTTATGCTTTATTGATTGGATGGATAAAAGACGAAAATTCTTCAACCATGGCGATCTGGCCTTTCTTAGGTGGTGGACTTACAAACATACTCATGCTTGTAAATAATGCTGAGCTGTCCTGGCAGGTGTTCACTAAGTCAGGTGCTAAGTTGGGTTATATCACTGTTGCTTGACTGGCTTAACTGAAGTTATGTTGATTTACACCGTTTTTAGCATTTTGTGACTGAAGAACTAAAATAGAGTTGCACAAGAAATAGATGATTACAGCTCTTGGAGTGGATTGATGAAAACAAGAATAGTCTTTCCTGTCATTTCTGAGTCAATGGTCTCAGATTAGCATTTGTTGTGTCTAAGTATGGCAGACTCTATTAGGGTTTCTGATTGAAGAAAAAAATTAACATTCTTTACAGATAACACTGCTTGATCACACTGCCTTGGTGGTGGTCTGTCATGGTTTCAGCTGGGATAAAGTTAACTGTTTTACTAGCAGCTGGTGTAGTGCTATGTTTTGGATTTAGGATGAGAATAATGTTGATAGAACACTAATGTTTTTAGTTGTTGCTAAGCAGTCAAGGCCTTTTCTGCTCCTCATACTGCCCCATCAGCAAGTAGTCTGGGAGTGTACAAAAAGTTGGGAGGAGACACAGCTGGGACAGCTGACCCCAACTGACCAAAGGAATATTCCATACCATACGACATTGCGCTCAGTATATAAAGCTGGGGGAAGAAGAAGGAAG
>VZSZ01006259.1:2407068-2434567 GCA_013398815.1 Ibidorhyncha struthersii | reverse complement strand
GGAGGATATTAGGAGTGATGATGTTTGTCTTCCCTAGTAACTATAAGACGTGATGGAGCCCTGCGTTCCTGGCGATGTCTGAACACTTGCCTGCCCAGGGGAAGTAGTGAATGGATTCCTTGTTTTGCTTTGCGGGGAAGTAGTGAATGGATTCCTTGTTTTGCTTTGCTTGCGTGTGTGGCTTTTGCTTTACCTATTAAACTGTCTTTATCTCAACCCATGAGTTTTTCTTATTTTTCCCAATTCTTTTCCCTGTCCAACTGGCAGGGGGTGGGGAGAGAAGTGAGCAAGTGGCTTCATGGTCCTAGTTGCTGGCTAGGGTTAAACAATGGCACAGTCTGAACAGAAAGCAAAGCGATATAAATAAGGGTGGACTATAAACTACTGTCATGCTGAGTAAGCTGTCCTTCAGAATTGTATCTGGTGGACTAGTATAAAGAGGTCTGTACTGCCAATTTGGAATCCTTTCACAAATGTGGAAGAGTTGAGTCTCCAGATATTTTTTTAAAATTTGATATCTTTCATATCCAACTATAAGAATAAAAAACACATAGAAAATTATTTTATCTGTCAATAATGTTTACTTTTCACTTAGTAGACCACAGCCACAAAGATATTTTGAGTACCATGCAGTTCAGGGAGCAATATATTGCTATTTTCACAGCAACTATGTTCTGCCCCATAAAAAGGGAAAATATGTCTGAATGACTTGAGGCAACAAAAAGAGCATATAGAAAAGCAACAACGAGAATAAAATACAGCATAACTCTACTCAGTTTATAAATATACTAGCATGCAGTACTAATTTTCTTAGGCTGTTTTGTCAAGTTGTTATTTGGAATTCAAAATTTACCTGTTTTTCCCAACATATCTTTCTCAAAGGCTTAATGCTAGGCAGATAAAATCATCACTACAATGCTGTTTGCAGTTTGAAAGGTTGCTTGACATTAAAGAATCATAAAAACAAACATGAAATATTTCAGTCAAAAATGTTTTTTGAAATATGCTTTTTAATGTTCTTAGTGACTATAGGCTGAAAACAGTTTCTTATATAAACTGCAGATGTCTAATATTAAATAATATTAATCACAATTCACTGTGATCAACTGATTTTTCACATCCATCACTTTACTGTTACAGTAATTTTCAAGCTTCTTCACTCGACAGAAGACTACTTCCAGTAAAGGAATGACTTTTTTAATGATGAATGCTAGCATTCATTTCTTACTAGATATTTGAAGACACATTCTTTTACATTCTGAGTACTTGGCTCATGTCAGCATTTCTGTGAATTTATGATAACATGAATTCTTCAGCAGAATTGTTTGTGCATTAATATAGCATGTAGCTTCAAGCAGAGTGCAAGCAAAAGTATTTTTGGGTGTTTTTTTTTTTCTTTAAAAATAAAACCATGAATTTTTGTCCCACTCAAGGTGAAATTTAAAAAAAATCTGATTTTTCATTTTATGAGCATGCTAGCTAGGTTGGGTGTAGAAGAAAGGCTGAATCTCAACCCTGTGCTGCTTCCCCTTTTCTTAAAAAGATAAAAGTTTGCTATTAGTATCCTTGTAAATTGTTTGGAAAACTCCACCCCTTTTCCTACGAATAGAATCCATATTCTGTATTTCTGTTTGTAGCAGTATTTCTGGTCATGTTTCCAGAAGATTTTGCCTCCATCCAGGTGACAGAACAGAGTACCTGTTTATTTCGTATATAAACCAGTGTACCTAATTGTTACTTTGAATTCAAGAGGTCTCTTATTCTGCGAGTAAGACCAAGCTATGATTTTGCTATAGGTCAAGTAAAAAATATCAAGAGCTGTACTTTAATGAAAGCAAATTTAAGTGTTCTTATCTTGCTCTGTGTTGTGACTGGGAATAGAGGCTGGTAAATGAGGATCATCCAGATTTTGTCATGCAACACAGCACAACGAGGAACATATTTATTGAGTGCAAACAAATGAACAGGAACAATAAACAAGACAAAATGAAATAAATTGGTGCAATTGAACTGCATACAAATTTAAAATGTCTAACAGAATCCAAAAGCAGGTATATCTTGGGTCTGTTCAGCTTTTCTCTCTCCTTTGGAGCCAAACCTCTTATACTAAAAGACATATTTGATCTAAGTTGATCTAAGACTATAATGCCAGTGAAAATGATGGTTGGATACTCTGTTCACCTGTGTCTTTTTCCCTTTCCTTGTCGTCCATCAGTGATAGTCTTCATGCTACTTTAAGGTGAATCAGATAAGGTCATAGACCCCACTAAAACATAATCTTGCATTAAGAGGGAAAAAAGGGACTTTATTTTTCTGTGGTTCAACTTATACTGCTCATGAAACCTACAGGAAACTTGGAGTCTTTAGATTTCAGTGAAGCCATTTTGCTTTTAAAGTTAATAGCCTGAAATGTGAATTTAGAAAGGCCACCACATTACATTATTTCTTTTATCCACACTTACACTGCAAATAAGTTCGCATATTTAAAGATAGTGGCAGTCAGACTGCCTAGTTTACCAATTTTTGTGTCCTGAATCAGTTAGAAGGAATTCAGCAACTCTTGTTTGCTCTTGAGTCTTATTCCATTTATTTCTACAATGTAGTTAAGTATTAAATCGTTCATCGTTTTCAGTAATTCATCTAAAATTGTCACTGCCGTGGAACTTTTTTTTCATAAGTATTTTTTTGCATTTAGCAAAACAGAAATATTAAGTAAGCAAGGATACCAGGTGATGTAAATAATTTTTATGGCTCTTAGATGCTTAGAATTGTCATTGGTATTTAGGATTTAAGACTAATAAGTAGATTAACAGAAGGGAGCTGGGCAGCAAATAGTACGTGTTTTATGATTTATTTGCTCTGTTAGGGAGGAAAACATCTATGGGTCTGTCAAATTCTAGTTCTGATGAATGCACTGTGGTTAATAAATTACCGTAGCCTTTTAAAATAATAATAAAACAGCCCTTATTTCATTTTCATGTGTTATATTTCTTTTAAGCCTGCCTTAACCTTCATTAAGTTTACAAGCTCACAGAAAATTCTTATTTGTGGTCAAAAAAGTTTTAAAGTATATGTTTTGTAAGGTCTATTACTGTGATGTCTCTGTTGCTAATGCTGGCATACATAATTATAGCTGTTAAGACATCAGCAATGTTTTCTGGAAAAAAAACCAAAACTGTACATAAACAAGGAAACCAAGGGATTATTATTTTTTTTTTTTAACTTCTTATGCATTAGGCAAAAAGGATGCTTGGTTATGCTTCTATTGCATATAAAGAGCTGAGAAAATTGATAACCCTTTACTGATGAAAGAGATACCTTTACCAGAAGCAGCTTGTTCTCAGCTGGTGTAAATCAGGCAGTTTGTTGGCTTCAGGAGAACTGTGCCATTTGACAACAGCGAAGAGGTGTTACGAATTTTGACTAGTTCCCAAGTCTATATATGTTTTCTTAAGTCATGGGGAAAATAGAAAAGAAATAATGGTATTATTTTCTGTCTCACTGGATGCAGATTCAGTTACATACATTTTTCGGTGTCAGGGCATCACTGAGGCATGGATGAAAACATGACTCTTCAGGTGCCTCATTCTCAAATTTCAAATAAACAAACCAGCAGAGGGCAAATCAAGTCTGTAAGGATGTATCTCTTACATTGAGGGAGCTTTTCAAAAGCACAAATACTACCTTGCACCTACTAATTTTCAGCTGCTCTTTTTCTCCCCATGACTAGAACTTGACCTGTCATACAGCTGGTTTAACAGCTGGTTAAAACAGTAGCCAAATAATAGCAGTAAAAAAGAGATATTAAATCAGTATATTGTAGTCTTTGCATTTAAATGTAGACCTGCATGTCTTTAAACTTGTACTGAGCACATGCCCTGAGTTATACTTGGTAGACAGTGAAATAATTTAACAAAGACACTATAGCTACCTTATGTTCTTAGTATTTGGTGATTTAGCTTTCTGACTGGAGTTCATGGTTTTATTTATAAATTGGAGCTGGGAGTCCAGTAAGAATCTCAGGGAATATACAGTACAACTGCAAGCACGGTTTTTCCTGAAGAATTACTTTTTGTATTGCTGTCCAGATCCAAAATTGTTCACATCAGCTGGCTTGGTGTGTATGTTGTACTTGATGAAAAATAAATACACACATTTTCTAGGTCTTCCAGTCTTGTGGTATACTACATTCTAGACCAAGTAATCTTAACCATTTCCTAATATCAGTCTGTCTTTATCCCATTGTGACTTCTACCAAGTTAATTTGGGTCACTTTCAAGAGTTATGGAGAAATTACTATAATGTTGCTTCAAGTGAATATTGGATGTTCATCATTCTATAGTTCTTTACATTTTAGAAAATAGTAGTCACAGAACATAAAAAAGAAGATACATATCTTACTGATAGACAAGTAATTAGATTTTCTTTGAGGAGAAAGTAAAGAGCAATAAAATACATCTGTCAAGATTTTGGGAATATGTATGTTTTAAAAATTGTTAGACAAACAGCCTTGCATTTGTGATGCCAAAGATATATGTCAGCAAGTTTGTAATAAAACTAAGGGATATATAAATCTGCAATAAAAATTCCCCCCAGAATGTTGGTTTTATTTAGATTCCTAACTCTATGGGGAACATTTATATAACACAGGAGAAATAAATTTTGATTTCTTGTATCTTATTTTAAATATATTTCATGTTTGTGTAGCATCTTTTAATTATAATCACATAGACAGAATTTTCAGCATGTGAACATACAACTGTTCAAATGCAAATGCTGCAAGGGTAAAGGAGAGAGGGCAGTAAGTCCTTAATGTATGATACTGAGAGCAGGAGGGGAAAGTTTTGACTGGGCCACTAGATCCTGGATAATTAGGCTTTTCTTTTTTTTCCCTTTTAATTTAGGGGATGTGAATACCCAGTATATCTGTAGAATAGTTTCTAAGGTTACTTCTGAAAGAGCGTCATGAATTGTGAATTAGTACACTAAAACATTGGCTTATGGCCTGTGTGTGGCCATAAAAAAGTGTCAGTTTGATAGCTTGCCTGTTGAACTTCATTTTGAAAGACCCACTTTATAGTTTACATCCCTTTCATTTGTGGTTTAGTGCTGCTAAGTTGCCACTTAATGTTGCAATTGTGTATAAGCATACAATACATTCTCTGTCTACAGGGTGCTTGGCAGGGCTAAAAGAGGTTGGTATGCTTTACTCTTCCATTGGAAACACTAGGTAAAATTTCTCTATATGGCTAATTAAACAGATTTTCTAGGGAAGTGAGGTTTGCTCAAGGTCACTATCAGTCCATTTGTTAGTCCTGTCTGTTTCCTCCCTGCGTCTCCACTTCCTGATAGATTTTGAACCATTTTGTCCATGAAGGCTTCTAGTAGATTCTGGAGATAACTTCTTAATACGGTACAGGATGGGTCAAACAGGAGTGATGCATGGCTGGATCCTGCTATTCACGAACAAGCAAAGTGGATTTGGTGAAATGTGGTAATCGGTGACAGCCTTGGATGTAATGACCATGAAATAGAGTTCAAGATCCTGAGGGGAGTGAGGAAGGAGAGCAGCAGAGTGCAGATCCTGGTGTACAAGCAAGAGACTTCCCTTTATTCAGGAAACTGTAGTTGAGGTCCCATGGGAAGCAGCTCTGAAGGGTAAATGAAGTCAGGAAACTGTCAGGTCTTTAGGGACAGCATCCTTCAGGTGAAAAAATGGTCCTTCCTATCCCTGCAGAGATAAGGCTAAGGTTCTTAATGCATTCTTTGCCCTAATCTTCACCAACAAGGTCTCCCAGGCTTTCATGCTTAGTGACTTGATTTGAGGAGAACTACCAGCAGTGGATGTGGATCAAGTCAAGGATTACTGGTGAGAAATTGGCCTATACAAGTTCAGGGGACTAGATGGGCTTTATCCAAAGATGTTGAGAAAATGGGTCATACAGTATCTTTTTACAGTATTTTATAAGGACAGTCTACATCTGAATGTAAGCAGGATGATCGATGATGCATATGTGCATATAGAGTTATATATGCACCTATATGTACACACACAGTTTTCAATATACAGAATGATGTCAGTTACTTTACAAATAGTCAAGTACCTTCTTGTCCAAACCATGACACTTCTATAGGTTTATTTCTGCCACTTTCTTTATTATATACTCCTGCATGTAATGTCTAACTTTTTAAAGTGCTACATTTTAGTTTCATACGCTTACTTATGGAATAAATAAACCAAAAATCTAAGAACTGCTTCTGAATCTGCAGGAGTACAGCAGTATTTTCGTAGAAGCATCATCTAATACTATGTTTTTGCTGATGTTGCTGACTTCAGACAAGATGTCCAAAGTGGAAGATTTACAACAGTAGAAATTATTTAATATGAAAAAACCTAAGGAGACTACAATTTTTCCATTACTGGCAAGCAAATGCACTATTGTAACTTAAAGGTGTTTTATGTGAGGAACCAGAAGTCCATTCAGATTTCAAGAAGTTGCAGTGGAAAGGCAGACAATATAGATCAAATGAAAAATGAAATACAAATTTACAAGGGTCATTCTGAACAGAAATTAAACCTTTTCCTTTGTTGGAAATTGCCAAGAAAAAAAACACCTTATACATATATTGTCAGTCTCTGTCATATCCAGCTGACATAAATTTATAAGCATACCAGTTTTTAATTCTGGAAATGGAGCTTTTGCAACCAAACTTTTGTGGATTTTCTGTGGTGGTTTTTTTTTTTTTTTTTTTTGCTTGTTTTATAACTACAGTCCAGCATGGATTAGACAGTTTGTAGATTCTTTTGCCTGCCCTAGTGGCACATCTTCATAGTTTATAAACAAGCTTTTTATATCTAGAAACTTCTGGTCAAGGAATATAATATATAAAACCAGTTTCAAAACAGGCTCTTTCCTTAGATGCAGGTGGGTTAACAATTTTAATTAGTTAGTCTTTAGTCAACCTCTGAGTTTTTGAAGCTTCTCTATTTTAGCCACTCAGATTTTGCTAAGACCTTGCATGGAGTTTCATTATCATTTAGTAATATGGCTCTCAAAGTGTAAGGAAAAAAATGGAGATTATAGTATGAAAAATGTAATCATGTCATCTCTTTTTGAATACCGGCTGGTCTGTGCTCTGTTTAGAAAAGACAATATGAAGTGCTTCCATAAGATCAGCAATGTTTTGTTTTGTTTTTTTTTTCTCACAGACATCCTAAGTTTAAATGAGCTTGTCGATTCCATTTGTGCGTGGGCAGAATAGCTTTGTATGGGGGGTGTAGAAAGTCTGGTCTCCCCACATATGATGTGGAGCAGTGCTGAGCATGTGCATGCGGTGAACGCAGTTCTTGAGATTGGTTGCAGAGTTCTTTCTGTGTCTGAGATAGTTTCACTCTGTTCTGCCAAGTGTAAATAACACACAGTTTAATGCAGTGTTTAATTTTCTACTTTCAGGTTACATTGCTCGCCTACATATTTCTTATGCTTCTTCAGTACAGATCTAGCTACAGCCTTCTTTTTCACCTTCTATTACACTTTCTATTACAGATTTGAAGACAGACTAAAGATGTTGTCATAGCGTCTCAATGCTCCTTTGTGTAAACAGTGGTTCTAAATAACTTAGTAACAATTACAGGCTCATGCCACTAAGATTATTGCTGATTTTTTGAAATAACTAAAATATCATGAAGCAGCATAGTTAGGGATATGGACAATAGATACTAAAATATTTAGTCTGAGACATACAAGACTGGTAGATAATTTGTAAAATACTTAGTTAAATGGCAGATGGAGTTCGTATTCATTCCCAAATTTGCTCAAATCCAGTAATTTTGTCAGTTCTGCTGTATATTTAAACATTATTAGTTCAAATACAACTTTGCCTTTTTTAGATAAGTGATTAATACATGAGGGGTTTAATAGTGTATATTTTCCCCTATTTGCTTTTTTTAACTTACCTTGTCTGCCTTTGGAGTTTGTATTAAATTTGTTACATTTTTCCATGTATAAAATATTTGATTTATTTTAAGTCTTGTGCATTGTCATTTGTTTTCTTTAGGAAGACTTTAGGTACACGAAAATTAACACTACAGAAGTCCTTGGGTTGGCAAAATTGAATGAAGCAGAATTAATCCGATTCTGTCAAATTCTAGAGAGTAAGGACAAAAGTAATTTGGGAAATACTGTTAGGCATCAGGTAGGTACCTGAGTAACTTTGGATATGCAGTCCTTCAAGCTTAATATTTTCAGTTGTGTCAGTATAAGCACTGGTTTTGGAACATTTTTTGAAACCTCTAGCAGATCTGTTATCAGATAAAAAAATTTAAATGTTCAAATTTGAGCATAAACTTATTTATAGTACTTCATTTAAATTCTAGACATTGGGAAGCACAGATTAGTAAAATAATATGTAGCAATACACCATAAAAATAATATCAGAACAACACCTGTAAATAATTCTAAAATTAATCCAACATTTTAAAGTGTCAGTGAGTGCTTTAACATGAGGAATATCTATATCTGTATGTATATCTTAGATACAATGACAGAATTGAAGTTTGATGACTTTATAGTTAGCAACAAATAAAGTATTGTAATAGTACATTAAATATTGCTAGTGTTTCCTTGAGTCCATTCTAATATTTTGCAACAACTGCACATTTTTTGTTTTTAATCACCTCATTAAGGCATAATGATCTTCTTGCACTACCATACCAGATAGCCTGTTAATGGGCTGGAATAAAACAAAAAGCTATCAGGGACATATTAGGGTTGATTAAGCACTGTGTTGCTTCGGTTTTACTCTAGTGTAACTCCACTGAAAACAATTGAAAGGCACAGATAGACAGCTGTAGTAAGGCAGTTGTGAAATGGATCTCTTAACTGTTTCGGTTATTGAAAAGAGAAGCACCTGCACAAAGGAAAGCGTTTCAGTGTGGTGAATTATACTGTGAGAGTTTTCTGTGTGATCAGCACTGTACCTGAGACACTTGATTTGAGAAATAAACAAGCTTAATGCAACTTCTTCAGCGTTTGGTCCAAGTTTGACTCCTACAATTGAGTGCCTATCATACACTGAAAGAAGGTTTAGTCCTTGTAGATGTATGGATAACCATTTTAAAAAAGTAATATGACAGATCTCAGAAGACAGGTATGGAAATATTTCCAGAAGTAGTATGTGAAAAGATGGCAGTCATTTAAGACCCAAGAGAATGTTCTAAAGAGAAGTAGTGGCATGAAAGAAGACAAGTGTATCAAAAAATACAAAAGAGGTGACTGAGGAAGAAAGGGAAAAGTCAGTGTGAAATGATGTGTCAAAAGGCAAGACTTTTTCATCACGGTGAGGACAGAATGAACATTCTTTGGTGAAACACAAATATGTTTACAGGTTAAGGGTTCTTTTCTGAATTAAAAAGGACACTGTCTTTTTGTGTTCTCTAAATAAATAAATAAATTCCAGGAATACAGCAGTATAAGAGAGAGGGCAGTATTCAAGGAAAGGTTTCTGTTCCTGGAGAACTGGAGCAGAATCAGTGGCCCTAAACAGAGGCAGAAGAGAAATTTTTGCTGTGAAGAGTTACCACAGGAAAGTGAGAGAGGAGCAGGGCTGAGCATCACCTGCTGTTAACAGAGCACTGTGCTATCAAGATCTCTATCTAATCACTGTCATAAAAAATTCAAACAATACCACCCATGTGTAGCCAGGACCTAGTATTAGATCCTGTCCTGGAATAAAGGAGAAACTCATATGTCAGATCTAATTATGTGATCCATCAAATGTGGATTAGTATCTTGTTTTCTGACAGTTAAATTGTTTACATGCTTATACATCTGCAACTGAACCTACTCAAAGTAGTCACCGTCTAGGTATGCAGAAGGGGTACCATCTATATGCCCCTACCACATACCTAAACCTGTTCGGAGTTCATAAACCAGACATTCCACTCCAGAGCAGCAGAAGTCCTTGAACAATGCCTAACGTATGTAGTAACAGAACAGATTTCAGCACATCAGTCACAGTAATTGTTCTGTCCACCATTTATGTCGGAACATGGAGATTACAGCATTTAATCAATAACCACGGTTGTAGACGTGCTTCGGTCTGTAGTATTGGTACCTCTAACCTCTTAGAGGACTGGCCACTTCTTGGCCACTGGAGTAGAGACAAGAGTCTCATGGGAGAGACTTATCTTTCATCCCTTCCTTTGAAGAAGGGACACGGTGCAACAAGAAATGGCAGATTTGTGGGGGTGGAAGAAGTGTAATCAGGTTTGGCTTTGTGAGAGACCTAGCTTTAGTATTCTTCATGAAGTGATAATCTCGACTTCAGTTCCCTGTTCTCAGTGTTATTTATGTATTTTGTGTAAAGACTGCTAAATGTAAAAAGCTAAGCTGTACAGTAATGCTGGCCTCCATTCATGTGTGTTCTCAGGTGAGTGTTCTCATTCCTTCAGATACTAAATTGTAACGCCTATTTCCTTATCTCCGTAGCCTTTGATCTCTTCACTCACAAAGATATACCTGAAGTAAACAGACTAAGAATGGCATGACCTTTTGATTGGTGATTAAGGCACCAAGCATGAAATGATTAAGAACTGTGGGATATGGGAAACAGAAATTTAAATTAATTCAGGTGGATGGAGACCTAATCATAGTATCCTAGATCTTTGATGAGTGTTCCAAGATGCTAACTGTGTAAGTTTTCCATATTCAGCTGCAAAGCAGACTAAGCTGGTTGTCCACACGTAGAGGGATATTTTTTTCAGTTCCTAAAATAAACAGAGGGTAAGGAGCCAAATCTCTTTTAATAATTTGCCTGCAGGTCTGTTGTAGAAACCTAGACTCTGAAGAACACCCTCTGCTCTTGTTGCTAGACCTGCCTATGTCACCATGTAAAGATATTCCACCTGCTCCAGTGCAGCACTGAACAGTACAGGTATTTTAGGTCATATTCTGGAAATTACATACCTTCAGTAGCTCAGGTCAATGCTTAGGCCAATTAACCCTGCAGTTTGCAGATCTATTCAGTTCTGGTGAAGAGTTTCTTTTGGTTGCAAGGCTGGAAACCTTTTATTCATTGGTAGCTACTGTGTCTACATGGCATTGCATTACACAAGGACAATGTGCTCTTAGTGTCGAGGTCGGGAGGATTTCTGCTTTGCATCTGGTTGTGAATCCTGTTTTCAGGCCCTAAGCTCTCCTTATTTAGGTCATTTCCATGTTTACCCTAGATTATCAGTTCCATGTGGCATCAGGTGCCTTAAAGTTAGATATGATGATATTGTATGTCTGCACATCTAGTGGGATTGGGATTTGCAGTATAAATAGAGAAATGAGACAAAATAGATGGGAAAGAGGTGAAACGTTGCTCGGAGATGACAAAGCAGGACTGTGGCAAAGTGAAGTGTAGAATCCAGATACCCTAAATCAAGTCCAGGGGCATGATCAGTATGTTGCATCATAATTTGAAAATATATCTGCCTGTACATGGATAGAGCAAATATCTGTGAACACTGAAGACAAATTTTTGCTCAGCATTTAAGTGAAAGGAGTCAGTTTCAGCCCTCAGCTATCCCCTGAAAACCTGAGCAAGAGATTTGACTCTAACTCAAATTGAACTATAAGGTTACACACATTGTGGGTCTCTGATAATTTCTTGGCTGACACATTTTCCTTGGCTAATGGGATTTTATTAAATGTGATATGTAACTGTAAGATCACATTTATCTGCGTAATGTTTCTTTATATCTGTATTAGAAATAAGTAGACAGACCAATAAGTCAAGAATTATAGAGGAAACAATTGCTTAATGTGATAAAACGTAGCCAACAGTAGCCTATTATGCCCAAAGTAAAAGGCTAACACACTAGTCATAGCTGTGTAAATCAGTAGAATCATTTCCTGGGAGGTTTTGTTACTAAGAATCTACTATATAATAATAATGCCATTTAATCCAAAATTTTCCCACTAGTCAGGGTGTTTCTGTGATAGCTCTTTACTGATATGCTCAAGACACAGTTAAGATAGTTAAAATGCATTTTCCAAAGCAAACCCTGTTGTACAAAACACCCATTTTTTATTTTTAACATAATAGTGTATTTTTAGTGGTTTGATGAAGTGTTGTGAGCTGTTTTCAGATTGTTATCTTAGAAATGAAATGCTGCAGTGCTCAATATGAATTTCCAATAATTTTGTGTATATGCATGCTAAGACTTATTTTAGTTTGTTTTATTTCCTATTAGTAGATCTGCTGTATAATATTTTACTTCTACTAGAAACAAACCCCCTTTAAATATGATTTTCTTTTCATTGATATAAATGAATTTCCATGAACTCTGAAAACATTGTTCTTTTCATTTCTCTAAGAAAAAGTCAAAATAATTCATGAGTAACACAGTGTTATTAGGAATTTTGGTTTGTATTGATCATGCTTAAAATTAAGTGCTTGTGCATTCAACACAGTTCATAAAAAAGTGCGGTCTTCCATCTCGCTGAGTGCTTTGCTCTTCTAAATATGAGTAAATCATAGAATCATTTTGGTTGGAAGAGACCTTTAAGATCATCGAGTCCAACTGCAAACCTAACACTGCCAAGTCCACTGCTAAACCATGTCCCTAAGTGCCACATCTACACATTTTTTAAATACCTCCAGGGATGGAGGAGGTTCAAGCACTTCCCTGGACAGCCTCTTCCAATGTTTGATAACCCTTTTAGTGAAGAAATTTTTCCTAATATCCAATCTAAACCTCCCCTGGTGCAACTCGAGGCCATTTCCTCTTGTCCTATTGCCTGTTACTTGGGAGAAGAGACTGACACCCACCTAGTCTTCAGGTGATCAGTGCGGAGCACTCAGTGGTGAGCGGGACCCCTTGCAGGCCTCACACAATGTTCCAGGCTGCATGTGATGCATGTGCTTCTGGAAGAATAGATTTTTATGAACAGTATGGCTTCCTTTTTCCTTCTGTTTTGAGATTAATTGTGCATATGAGAAACTGAAATTGAAGGCCAAGTGGAAAGCCTAAAGCTGAAGGGCTTGTTTTGCCAGATATGCTTTTCTTTATGTTTTGTTTAGAAGTTTGGAGTAATTTAAATTAAAAAGATAAAGAAAAATAATGGTAATATAAAGAAAAACGTGATCATGCTGAAAAATGTACTGGGTTGGCTAATAGTATGAGATTTCATATACCCTTAGTGTACCCATGAAGTGATTTGATTGCTAAATAGTTCAAAATTTTTTATTATGTAGTGTTTGCTGTTTTCCCAAACTCAATATAAATCTTGATAGAAGACTGTAAAAAGTACATGCACATAGTATATTTGTGGCCCTACCGGTCATTAAATTTCCTCTAGGAGTGTCAGTAATTGATTTGGGTAAATTTGTCTTTTTTTGCGGGAGTGGTACATTGCTTTTTATAAAATTATGAGGAGTGCACAGCAGTAATATAAGCCACAAGGTTTACCTCTAGCCTCAGAGGACAACTCCAGTGGTCATGTTGCTTCATTAGGGTACATCTTCAAAGTTACATCTTCCAACAAGTATTAAAGTCCAAGCAAGAAGGTAGGGGATTAATTATACCAGATACCCTTTCTATGGATGGTTTGTGCATAGCTTTTGTTATCAAAACACATATGTAATAATCTGGTAATTGGTGAAAATAACTTACATATAACTTAAAGGTTAATTAGGAGATATATTAAAACAAATTCAAAGATTAAATTTGATATAATATTATATATTATATATGATATAATATTATATATGAGATATATATATAACATTTAAATTTAAACTTTTAAATATTATATCTTGAATGGTCAAAATTATGTATTCTTTTGCTTTCATTAATTCAACAAACTGTTCAGACAGATCTTTGCTCTTGGAGAGAATTAAACACTAGCTTCCTATAAAGACTTCCTAGATCTTGGCAATGGATATTTAATTGGCTGTCTGAATTAGAAACGTAGGAATTTAGTATCCACTTTAAACATAGCCTGATTTATTTATTAAGCTTTTATTAATTGAATCTTATTTTTACAATTTTCAGTTTGCAGATCTAGTGGAATTCAAAACATCCCCATTCTGCCATCAAGGGCTTGGCAGAGCTGATGAAACTCTAGAATATTAGTAAAAAACTGCAAATTTTATCATATAAATGAAACAAAGTGAAAATAAACCGATGTTGCTTAGTCTAACTACTTATTATCATCTTTACATTCACCATATATTAACAACGTTATTTGACATTAAATTTTCGGACACTTTGTGTGCCTTTACATGTTGTAAATTACACCATAATTTTTTTTTTATTTGGTGCTTATGTACTACATTAGATTAAGGTTCACCGCAGGCCTTGTCCTGTACTTTCAGCCAGTATTAAACTACAATGTAAGTCATGTAATAATGAGCTAACAGGTCACTATAGTCTCAAACAAATAAAGACTTAATATAGTTCCTAAAATAAATGGAAAGACTCCCATTAACTTTCACCATTCAACAGATTGTCCCTAATTATTCATCATGAAGTTTGTTAATCACAGAAGCAGGATAGGGTTTAACTGATTTGACCTTGCATATCTGAATGACTGTAATATCATGCCTAGATAGTTTGGTGAATCTCTTTGTTTTAATTTTCTGTAGTTTGCATTCATAGTCATAGCAATGCAGTGGGCCTTTTTTTTTTTCTTTCATTTTACAAGAAATGAAAAACACGTGTAAGCATGGCTTTGAAAAGAGACATTTAATGTGTATTTCTTGATCATATGATACTAATAGAAATATACAATGTATTTTATGTGAACTGCAGAAGAGATTTAGAAACATCAGGTGTCATAAGTCTATATTCCTAGTTAGCATCAGAAACTATTCAGCAGTAGTGCAAAAATTAATTACGCTGTTGTTTTCTTACTCTGTTTCTTTTTAAAGTGAATTTGATAATGCAACTAACTGCATTGTCTGTTTGACATTGATATTCCACATACACAAGGAATAGAAAAAGTGGGTATTAATGGAGACTGTAGTATTATGATTTTCCAACAGCAGAATAAGAATGGATTTGAAGAAGAGGAAATATTTCGTGACTCCTAGTGCTTTAGCTGCAGGCTGATAAATAGTGTGGTTTGGAATCAGTTTCAGCATTGATCTGAAAGATAATCCTCCTCACAACAACCACGTCCTGAGGTTTTTACTGTCAGGTGTGAAAATGAATGGCAGGTTCTAAATAAATAAAAAGAAAAGAAAGAGAAAACGGAATGAGGCCTACAGGGAGAGGGGTAGTTATTTGTCTGTCACACATGAGCTAATACACTTCAGACATTTACTTAGAAAAAAAGCAAGCTGTACATGGAAAGGGTATTTATTTTCTTAATTGCCCAAACGATGCTCTGAAATTGAAGAATCAATCATGTTTATTGTTATATGTGGGAAATTAAAAATATACAGTATACGGTAATTTAACTTGCGGCATAAGGAATCCATAGTACACTTCTAATCGATATTCTGTACTTCATGCTAGCTTGGTCATGTAGGGCAACGGGAGGGGAAGAAAAAGCTATGGATGTAGGCTCAGCTGTTCAACTTGGAAGGCTTTTATTCTATAAATGCTCCACAACAAATAAGAATTACAAGAGGTACCTGAGAGAATACACGTTAGCATTTGGAGTTGGAATGTGTTTAACGCAGCGTTAAGAATTTCTGGGAATCAGAACCGAATAGCTTTAGCTTTCCAGGTAAAATATGATAAAGGAAAGGGAGAAAAGATTTTACTGTCCCGTCAAAAAATGAAAAGCTAATCATGTCACATAGGCCACAGCTAAATGGAATTAGGGCACTCCATTCTATATAAGCCCTTACCATCTGCATTATTTTGTCACATCATCATAGTTGGCTGAAACACTAGGGCGTTTTTGAGTGAGACTCGAGGGAATTACACTTCCGACAAGCTGAGCAAATGTTTCCCTGTGGTACAGTGTGTCCATACCGCAGACTGGTAATTGTAATTTCACTCCTCTCATATAAAGTTTGCCAAGATTTTGAAATATTGTGTCTCTGCCTACAAACAATTTAATTTCTTTCAGACTCAGCAAATACCATTAAAATGTATCTGGTCAAGACAGGTAGTTCACTGCAATATGTATATCTTTCTTATATATTATGACATCTTCTTTCTTGCATCATTTAAAACATTAAAAATGAACAGTGATGATATTTTAGATTTCATGCAGACATTTCAGTTTGTTCTTCACCAAAATGCATTTGATTTCACATCTGAGATACTGCTTCAGCATTCTGCCAACAGAGGTAGCCCGTATTGTATTGGTTGTATTGTCGTTCACATTTAAGGCTCTCCTCCTTCCCTGCAGTTTCCAAACAGGGTTGAGGTTGTTGCTATGATATTTTATTATCTCAGGTCTTCAGGAGCTTTTCAGATATTCCGGTCACATATCATTTCACGATCTAAGATAGTTATTTCCACATGATCCAGCTTTTCTCCAGTCCAGTAAAACATCTACCCATAGGCAAAAACCTGGCCTCTGTGAAATTAATGGGAATTTTGCCACAGACAAAGTAATGGCCATGATTTCGCTACCTTTCCTATCCTTAATGAGGATCCACTATGGCAGAGAGACAGAACAAAAGTACATGAGCTTTTCTGATGTGGTTCTCAGTGATTTATTTCAATTTCAGAGAGACCACAAAGTTTGTAATAGTTGAAGAAGTGGACATAAAGCTAAGTATGGTAGATAAAAGCTAGGTAATGATATGCATTGTTTGTAGCCTAAAAAATATTTCTACTCAGTCTTTTAATTAATATTTCCAGGACATTTCACAAAAATTAGAAAAGAAAGGGTAAAGTTCGTCAGAACACTACTGACAAGTGAAATCTATCTTTTTGGAAGTGCAACTGGAATATAGAAAACATTTGTGCAGTATATGAAGAATAGGTAATCCAAGACAAACTGCCAAGGAATTTTCAAGTAACAAGAAAACAATTACATCTTTGGAATTTGGCCAGGACAGTAATCCTGGAAATTATACTTACAAGTCACTATTAATTTCTCTGTGTTTCATTGTCATCAGGACCTAATTTTCATAACTTCCAGTGGCAGCGTGTTTGCTCTTTTCACTTTGGGAATATTAGATTTTAAAAATATCCAAATAAATTTGCTACTGCTTAATCTTAAAGACTAACAGAGATTTGCTATATATACAAGATATATCTGCAAATGTAGGGTCGTCACATTTGACTGTAAATGAGAAATATTTCTCATCTACATACCTTACGTATGGAATTGGATAATAAGCTGCTGGTTAATAGTGGTATCTGAAGCGAGCAGTTGTTTTCTGTGAGTATATGGGTAAATTTACTGTTTACTAATTCATACTTTTGATCCCTGTTGGAAAGTGTTGACTTTCATTGGTGAGTGAAGTAGTTCATAAGTGCCAAATTTTACTACTACCACATAAACCTCTGTGCACACATCACTAAATCAAAATGTGCATTGACGTAAATAAAATAATGTCACTTCAACAGTTACTTTCAAGGTGAAGTATACTGAAAACAATTTTATTGTTACAAATATTAATTGATGGGAAGCTATTGTGCTTTTGATTTTCAGTTCACTTGACTATAATAGTGAAAAAGCACACAAAAGGAAAGTGAAGATAACTGTAGTTCAAATCATCTCGGAGTAGTGCTGGCAAAAAAACATTTAATCAGCTGCTTAACTTCTGTCTCGTCTTGGATGATGATATTGGCTTTTAGATACTGATGCAGGTCTGGATTAATATTGCTGGTTTTATTGATTTAATTAGTCATGTGCACCTTCGATTCCATTAATGTTTTTTATTGGCTGAATCGATACAAATTATATTAGTGCTTCAAAGCATTAATATCGGTTCTGGTAGGGCTTCTGCTAACACTTGAACTTTAGGGATTTTACAGATGAAATTACTTGTACTTTTTCAGATTTTTAGAAACTTTTCTTTGCTTCTGTGAAGGGAATGATTTCATTATTCAATAATTCCCTTCTACGAAGGGAACCGTTTCTGAGTATAATACTCTCAGCTTGCTAATTCAGATTTAAAAAATCTGTTTTTTGGGGTAGTGTCACCTAACTAAGTTTGTGTCTGCATTTTAATAATGTTTAGAAGAAGAAGAAAAAAAAAGGCAGTATGGTGGAATGAAAACGTAAGTGAGGAATTAAGAATAATAACAATTGGAAGTGAGATAAAAAAATGTGCCTTGCAAGGACATTAGCTTGGAAGTATGATGAAAAGTACTTGTTACTTAATATATTTTCATGGACATTAATGTTGCATTGTTGATCCATCTGAATCTTTGCCAGTTGCTTGATGAAGATCTTGGTGAGTGATGGTGAGTGATAGTGAGCAATGGAGATGAAATTAAAATCAAATTTACACATGAATATTTAATAAAGACATAATAACATAAGATTGGAATAGTGATTTAAAGTAGAGCAATGTACAATGAGTGCTGGGAAGTCGCTCACCTAAATACAAATTCCTGGACACCTTTGTGCCTGATTCACAGTGCCTCTGGAAGGCTTTAAGAAGGACAATTTACATTAAAGAGTGCAACAAATTCCTCCATTATTCACAAGTCTCTTCATTGTGCTCAGTTGCCCTGCAAGAAGAGCATGAGCAGACTCTCCAGTACTCCTGCCTCTTTGCCATAAGGCTTTAATAAAGCATACTGGAGGCAAATGAGCTAATCAGAGTTCACATGCTTTATATAGACCTTGCACACTTGCTCATTATATCTGTGAGATAATTGGAATAATAGTAATGCAATTAAAATTGAACTGTGTATTTTCTGCTGCACAGGCATACTATTATAAAGGTGTTTTTAAATAGGAAATTGACAAACTCTTTCTTTGGAGCTATTAAAATTATAAGGGTTCATCTTCACGTTTGGTCCTTGAACTGAGTATTTCTAAGACAGTTCTTTTGGCTACAGAACTGAATACATTTGAGACAATCACATTTTTACTTTTATTCTTTAAAAGTTATTTTACTGTGAGTCTTGCACAGCACTGTACTGTACAGTTACATGAATCTAATCCCAAGTGGAGCTTCTCTGCAGCAATCATGTAAATGTAAATGAAGAGGCTAACCTAGTCAGTTGATAAAATTATTTCTTCTGAGTCAACTGTGGAATCACTCCTGTGCTAGCTTGCTAGTAGAAAATTGAATGTTTGACAGAATTGCCTTTAAGAAGAGAAGCAAAATGGGAAAGCACCAACCAGCGTTAGCCATTAAAGAACCCATCAGTTTTTTGAACGAGGGCTTTAAACTCTAAGAAACTTGTCAAATTCAAACTATATCTGTATTAATGAAGTTCATTTATATTCTAGGATAAATTGTGACTTTGGCTAGGCAAGGCAAAAATGTCTTTGTGACCTTTCCTCTGCCATGTAACACTGCAGTGTCAGCCATTCTCTGTACAATGGCTTCAAGCCCAGGGGGTCTTTCAGCTTTTCTGGGAGGAAAATCTGTGCTCCCTCTCTCCAAGTCTAACAAGCCACCCAAGTGGCAGAGGAAAAGTAAGATACATCCTGAAAAGTCTATATATATTTACATGAGGTTGGGCTGGATGACTTCCAGGGTCTCTTCCAATCTAATTTATTCTATGGTTAAATGACTTGAGCTTTCATGGCAGGTTGTTACAGCGATTTTAGCAGATGTGTAGCATCTTGTGAGTATGGTAATGACTGTGGCTATCACAGTCTTACCTCTTTAATTTATAACTGATCTGGATAAAAAGGATGATTTCCAACAATAAAATATTGAGAGAAAAGAGGAAACAGGGGACATAGCCCATAAAAAAGACCTAAGAAGCTATTTTATTGACTATGCTGCTTAGTTCTCTTAAGTCAGCAGAGTCCAGCTGATGGCTTGTTCGAATAAGCTCACAGAGTGCTTACCTATTGTCTGCTGCCTTTGGTCTGGAGGAGGTTCAAAATACTTGCTTGAGAAGTTCAGGAATACCTGACCAGTTCCTTTTGCTTATTGCTGGATCAGGGCTTGTAGCTGCTGCTGTATCATAACACACGAGTACTACTGCTGCTCCTACAGGGACCTGCTGGGGAATTGCAGTGCTAGGACCCAGCCCACAGGACTGCCAAATTAAACCAATTTACAGGTTACCAAGACAATAGCGTAACATTTGGCAATATTAGAAAAAATGAGTATGATAAACACAAAAGATTTTTAGCGTGCGTTCACTATATTAAGTAGATATTTATAACCTTCTGGACTGCTTTGGATTTACATAAGTTATGTGGAAACTCTGGCTTCACAGTTTTTAATTAGTGTCAGATTCCCAGCTGTCTTTGGTCTTGGTATTATAGCAATACATTCAGTAAAAGAGAGGCAAAAAACCAATGTGCACTTGATGTTACTCGGAAATATCATTGTTTTTTCCTATATTGTCAGCTGACCTGGACAAGATTCACAGCTTATGTATATGCCAAGATTGATTTTGTGTTTCTTATGGCTTACTATTTTATTACAACAGGACAAATACCTTGGATATTTCTGTACAAAACCAAAATGTTCCATGTAACTGATAAAACTGTTCAGATCTTACAACTGCGGCTATCAACAGGTACAAGTTGGTTTTCATTTAGATGTAATGCACTTAAACACATTTTTGCAAGATCTAATAACATATTGTACAACTTACAGCATTGCCTCCTCCTGTTCCATAATATCAAATCTGGTGTAAAAGACTGTCTGATGCTGCTCTTATTCTTGCTGTTGCATATAGTATTAACTTTCTTTTAACTGAAAATAATTTCAGAAGAGCAGTTTATTCAAAGTAGAACACAGAAGGTCAAAAAAATAATTTTCCTCTAATATATATGTGAATTTTTAATGAAGTTTAATATGTCTTTAACGGTCACACCATTAAAGTTCTAGAGTTACTTCTTATGATTGGTCTGTGTAACTACCACTGGATATTCACAAACGAAATAATTTTATTTTAGTTCATTGAATTGACCCCAAACGTGTGCTTCAAGTCAGTTTGGAGAAATCTTTGTTTCCACAGTTGTACTTTACCTCCTGGGGATTCTTGTTTGAGAGCCTGTTGCCCCTATTCTCCTCTTTAGCATAGATCTCCCTGGCCAGAATGTATTTCCCTTTAGTTACTCAGACTTATACAACTGGATGTATAACAAACATCAAACAGCTCCCGACTGGAAAAAAATCATGTAAGATCATGCGCTGTGTAAGATGTGGTCTTTCAGCAAGTTCAGTGTGTGTAAATCTGTTTGCAAATAAGGGAATGAAATACACTCCCTTACATAATGTTTTAACTTAGTCAACTGAAATGGAATCCTTAATTTGGATGGAGCTGACCCCAAAGCAAAGATTTCATTTTAACCTTCCAAATGGAAAAAACCACATTTTCCTATCAAAATGAGAGTTTTCTTGTGGTAAAGTTTATGACTTTCTATTGTACTTCCTATCAAATGAATGAGACTGGAAATTCCCAGCCAGCTCTGCTTGTGTGAGCGTGTGCGTGCACTAGATTCTCTCTCTGAGTAGGGCTGGAATAGATCTATACCAGGCTCCAGGTTCTAGAATCCTGTCTGGCTGATAAACTCTTGTGACAAACTTTCTTATAATCTCTGAAGATTTTACTTATTGTTTATATTTATTTGAAGAAATTAAAAATGCAGCTTTTCCTCACACAGCTTGGTAGATAATGTAGAATAGGCATATGTTTACATAGTTTAGCTTCATCGTTAATATTAATCAACTATAGCAATTTGTGATATAGATATAAAATACATGATCTGAAATAGAGATTTACTTTCATTTATCACTGTTAGAAAATAGAGAACTATGCTGGACAGCTTGTAGTTCTGAAGTGTAGTATTTTTGAGTCCAGATACTCTTCAAAGAACCAATAAATTCACTTTATATTGGTGAGTTCCTTTGTGTTGTTTTGGTAAAGATCTCTTAATGTGGAGTTGATGGAACGGTGCTGAGATTAAAACTGTACCTAACATACTTAGCTGGTAAACAAAAATTTACAGAAGGAAAAAATAAAATGCAGCATTTCTGCTGAAAATATGTGAGCTTCCTAACATTGCAGCCTGTGATTTGGAACTGCATTGAAAATAGAACCTGTGCCATCATGACTTAATTCTAAGTTAAGGACAATAAATTTCTTTTTTCTTTTTTTCTTTTTGTTAGTGTTTTGTCATTGTCATATCATTGTGAATTATGGATGAACTGAAAAACATCCTTTTATATTGCAGAGACAGAAAATACCAGACAGTGCTCTAATGCAGAAAATAGTTTACTAGACTCTATGTTAAAAAGCCTACCAAAGCTGAAAGGAAAAAAAGAGTAGCTCATACATTTTGTCCCACAAAATTTAATATAACATATCAGCGATTCTTTCTGACAGAACTGACAACTTTGACAGCTTTATGTCTTTGTTTTTTGGACCAAGCACTAGTTTGTGTCTGTACCACTGAAATCTCTTTGAAGCTCTTTGAAGCACGGTAATGCCCCTCTGTGCCCGCTATGGTGTTCACTGGCATGATAGATATGGCACAGTCATTTGCACCTTCTGTGCTAGGTGCACCAGGCATATGCCAGGTTGATCACAGTGCCCTGTGAATAGAAGAATGTGCGTTATGCCTGCCCGTGGTCGCCGCTGTAGCTTGTTGATTAAACACCCTATGAGCTGCCTTGTGCTGTTCAGGAGGCAGGGTGGCAGAGAGAAGAGAAGGGCCATCCGCTATTGTCAAGGGATGCTGCCATTCTTGAGAAACTAAATGCATTTAGCTTTTCAAGGAATGAAGGAGATGCCTACCTGGGATGTTTCCCAACAACATCTCTTTCAGGCAGCTACAACTGGCTTATGGCTGTAGTCCAGGTCAGTCCACTCACAACAGGGAAGTCTGGGGCCCATCAGGGACAGCATACCCTCCTCACGGATATCCAGACTTCTGAAGAGGAGTGTCTCCATTTCTAAGTAGAGTCTGGCAATCCCAGACTCACATCACTGTATCATCTTTAAGTCTGACTGAAGGGAGATATGTCTCCATAGTCTTTTTTTTTAATATATAGATATTATTTTTTAGCCAAGGATAGTATTTGTCTGTCCACGGGTTAGAGTTCACATGCAAACTAATACATGTTTGAACAAGACACCTAGAATAACACGGAGTGCCATAAGGATAGACCCAGATGGAAAATCACAGAATCACACAGAATCACAGAATCGTCAGGGTTGGAAGGGACCTCTGGAGATCATCTAGTCCAACCCCCCCGCCAGAGCAGGGTCACCTACAACAGGTTGCACAGGACAGCGTCCAGGCGGGTTTTGAATGGCTTCAGAGTGGGAGACTCCACAACCTCTCTGGGCAGCCTGTTCCAGTGCTCCACCACCCTCAAAGTAAAGAAGTTCCTCCTCATGTTAAGATGGAACTTCCTATGTTCAAGCTTGTGCCCATTACCCCTCGTCCTATCAATGGGCACCACTGAAAAAAGACTGCTCCCATCCCCCTGGCATCCTCCCTTCAAGTATTTAAAAGCATTAATAAGATCCCCCCTCAATCTTCTTTTCTCTAGACTAAAGAGACCCAAATCCCTCAGCCTCTCCTCATATGAAAGATGTTCCAATCCCCTAATCATCTTTGTAGCCCTTTGCTGGACCCTCTCCAGCAGATCCCTGTCCTTCTTGAACTGGGGAGCCCAGAACTGGACGCAGTATTCCAGATGCGGCCTCACCAGGGCAGAGTAGAGGGGGAGGATGACCTCCCTCGACCTGCTGGCCACACTCCTTTTGATGCACCCCAGGATGCCATTGGCCCTCTTGGCCGCCAGGGCACATTGCTGGCTCATGGTCATCCTGTTGTCCACCAGGACTCCCAGGTCCCTTTCCACAGAGCTGCTCTCCAGGAGGTCGGCCCCCAACCTGTACTGATGCATGGGGTTATTCCTCCCCAGATGCAGTACCCTACATTTACCCTTGTTGAATTTCATTAAGTTCCTCTCTGCCCAACTCTCCAGCCTATCCAGGTCACGCTGTAAGGCAGCACAGCCTTCTGGCGTATCAGCCACTCCTCCCAGTTTAGTGTCATCAGCAAACTTGCTGATGGTACACTCTATCCCTTCGTCCAGATCATCGATGAATATATTGAACAGGACTGGACCCAGTACTGACCCTTGAGGGACACCACTTGTTACTGACCTCCAACTAGACTCTGCACCACTAACCACAACCCTCTGAGCTCTATCTGCTAGCCAGTTCTCAATCCACCCCACTGTCCATCCATCTATCCCACACTTCCTAAGCTTGCCAGTGAGGATGATGTGGGAGACAGTGTCGAAAGCCTTGCCAAAGTCAAGGGAGACAACATCCACTGCCCTCCCCTCATCCACCCATCTAGTGACGTCATCACAGAATGCTATCAGATTAGTCAGACACGACTTCCCCTTAGTGAATCCATGTTGACTACTTCTGATAACCTTCTTTTCATCCAGGTGCTTTGAGATGATACCCAGCACAAGCTGCTCCATCATCTTTCCAGGGATGGAGGTGAGGCTGACCGGCCTGTAGTTTCCCGGGTCATCCTTCTTACCCTTTTTGAAGACTGGAGTGACATTGGCTATCCTCCAGTCCTCAGGCACCTCACCTGTCCTCCAGGACCTTTCAAAGATGATGGAGAGCGGCCCAGCAATGGCTTCCCCCAGCTCCCTCAGCACTCGAGGGTGCATCCCATCAGGCCCCATGGATTTGTGGATATCTAGTTTGTCTAACTGATCTCTAACTTGCTCCTCAATTTTATTGTTTTTTCTACATTGGTTATAATCTGTTTGGGACAGGAATTGTATATGTTGGTTATTCACTTGTTCAGCACTTAGTGCAAGAGGACTGGGAGCACGAAGAAAGCCTAAGGCATCATCAGAGTTTTAATAGCTACCGTTCTAATAGCAGTAACAAGTATTTACATTGCAGTCACTGAACAGCACGTGTGAAAAGCTGCTTGTTCTTCAGCTGCTTCTAGATAGTTCATTTCTTACCGGAACTTCTTACGCATGTGCTGCGTAACAGCACTCAGGATGATCTGCTCTGTAATGTTTCCCGGCACTGAGGTCAGACTGACAGGGCTGTAATTCCCCGGATCCTCCTTGCGGCCCTTCTTGTAGATGGGCATCACATTTGCTAACCTCCAGTCAACTGGGACCTACCTGGTTAGCCAGGACTGCGGATAAGTGATGGAAAGTGACTTGGTGAGCACTTCTGTCAGTTACCTCAGTACCCTTGGGTGGATCCCATATGGCCTCATAGACTCGTGTGTGTGTTAAGTGGAGTAGTAGCTCGCTAACCATTTCCTCTTGAATTATGGGGGGTTCATTCTACTTACCATCCCTGTCGTCCAGCTCAGGGGGCTGGGTACCCAGAGAACAACTGGTCTTACTATTAAAAACTGAGGCAAAGAAGGCATTAAGTACCTCAGCCTTTTCCTCATCCTTGGTCACTATGTTTCCACCCACATCCAATAAAGGATGGAGGTGCTCCTTAGTACTTTTTTTGTTGTTAATGTATTTATAGAAATGTTTTTTTATTGTCTTTTATGGCAGTAGCCAGATTAAGTTATAGTTGGGCTTTGGCCCTTCTAGTTTTCTCCCTGCATAGCTTCACAAAATCTTTGCAGTCTTCCTGAGTGACCTGCCCCTTATTCTATAGGCCATAAATTTTCCTTTTCTTCCTGAGTTCCAGCCAAAGCTCTGAGTTTAGCCAGGCCAGTCTTCTTCCCTGCCAGCTTGTCTTACGGCACATGGGGACAGCCAGCTCCTGTGCCTTAAAGATTTTGTTCTTGAAGAATGTCCATCCTTTCTGGACTCCTTTCTCCTTCAGGACTGCCTCCCAAGGGACTCTGTTAGCCAGTCTCCTAAACAGGTCAAAGTCTGCCCTCCAGAAGTCCAAGGTGGCAGTTCTACTAACTCCCCTCCTTACTTCTCCAAGAATTGAAAACTCTATCATTTCATGATCACTATGCCCAAGATGGCCTCCAACCTTCACATCACCCACAAGTCCTTCTCTATTTGTGAACACTCTAGCAGGGCACCTTCCCTATTTGGCTCACTCACCAGCCGTGTCAGGAAGTTATTATCTTCACTCTGGGAACCTCCTAGACTGTTTCCTTTCTGCTGTATTGTATTTCCAGCAGTCATCTGGTAAGTTGTAGTCCCCTGCGAGAACCAGTGGTAGTGATTGTGAGACTTCTCCCAGCTGCTTATAGAATATTTGATCTGCCTCTTGATCCTGGTTGGGTGATCTATAACAAACTCCCACCATGATATCTGCTTTGTTGGCCTTCCCCCCCAATTCTTACCCATAAACACTCAAGCCTATAGTCGCTATCATTAAGCTCAAGACAATCAAAACACTCCCTAACATACAGGGCCACTTCACCGCCTCTCCTACCTATCCAAGGTACTATGTGAAGTAAATTCTTGTAGTGTCTTTTCCTCTCTTACCTGTAATAGATTATCTCTGTTTCCATAGCTGCACCAATAATAAGATCATATGCATCTCCTGGTTTGATTTACAGGTCAGACTTCTATCTGACCTTAGATGTCTGAAGGCTTGCAAGAAAGTCCTGACAGTGAGAACTGTACCTTGACTCAAGCTCATGTTTGCAGCGTTTATTCACTGCAACTGTAGAATCCAGTTTCTATTTACCCACCGTAACTCTCAGCCAGTTAGTGTTTACAGCAAGTGTTGACCAGGAAAACGGAGAACGAGTAAGAAGCGATTAGCAGGATTGTCAAGTATATTTCCCTTCACCAACTCTGTTTTAGTTATGGTTTGAATGTCAAAGCCTTTCTTCATTTACGAAGATGTTTGTCAGAAACGTAGTCTAAAACACCTACTGGTTATTTTCAATAAGGCAGTGGACCCATTTTGTCAGTCTTGATGAATGAACCATGGCTATTTAATTTCTGTAGTTGCATGAAATGCAAAAGGAGGAAGATAGCTTATTTCCTCAAACTTGACATTTTTAATTTTAAACCATATAATTGTACCATTTTTAGTTTTCATGATTTGGAATTTTTAGAAACATATAAATCAAAAAATAAAATTGCAGTATCCATCAGAACTCCTTCTGGGAATGTTTCTGAACTTTGAGGACGCTGTGAGTCATGTTATCATGTGTCAGGATTCTTCTCCAAGACCAATACTTTCGAAGAACAATTAGAGAATATCCTCTTTTATGTCATGTTTCTCTGCCCTTTGGGCATGTTATTTTGTCAGGATTTTAGTTTATTTTTAAAAAAATGTACTTCAGCATCCTCTGGATATAGATAATTAGGTGATATATTGAAGCGCTCTGTAAAAACAGGCCCCCAACTAACTAGCATTATACATAGCACCACATGCATTCAAAGAACAGCTTCCATTGACTTGGGTTGCAGCTGTGTTTCTTTTTTTCTCTCCCCTGCCCCC
>VZSZ01006259.1:2248306-2406929 GCA_013398815.1 Ibidorhyncha struthersii | reverse complement strand
AATTGCAGACCACCTCATGAAGTGTTGTCAAAGAGTGTCTAGAGCACACAGCTCTAGAACAATGTAGTCTAAAGGAGATATCAGATATGGAGTATGTAAGCCTATATATTTAAAAGTTTCGCAAAGCTGTAAGAAGAGAAGCAGGACAGTAAAAAGGAAAGTGTTGAGCAGTCCCTATAGCAGGTGTAGTTACTTTGTTTTCTCACTGTTGATCCATGCTGAGGCTGAATTAACAGGTGAAGTAAAATCCGACATGAATTCACTATGCTCTCCACTTCACCCTCCTCGTTCACTGTCCCACCAGCATTTGGCATGATATGTGTCAAACTTCCCACAGTTCAGTAGATTTGAAAGACTTGGGTCATACATTCATTAATTGTGGTTTTCTCTCTGGAACCCATAGTGTAATTAGAAATCTACTTAATGTGATGGTAACTATTAAAGTCAAGCCATTTGATCACTTCATTCTTGTTATAAAATTGTTACAATTCTAAACTATGCATGCAGAACACTCAAAATTCCTATTAAATTAATTCAATTAAAGTTTAATTTATGCTTGCAACAGTTTCTAGAGCCTTAAAGCTAAAAGCACAGTTTACATTTAAAATCTTTCAGAAGTTAGTGTTTAATTTTCTTGCTAGAAAAAACACACATTACATTATATTGAATCTGATAGTATTTTTTATATAATTTAGGAAATATGAAAATAAAGTAGTCAAAATAATTTTAAAATGCTTACATTTACAGCAATAGTGAATAGCAGGCTGCTGTCCTTTGTGTTTGAGCACGGCGTGGAGAAAAACGTTTCTTAATGGTTGGAAGTCAGAAGGTTTGGGACCTTTTCTTGGCTGTGATGCTGACTTATGTTTTGTAGTTCATATAACTCCTCTGTGCTTCTGCATCAGTAATATGGGCAAACCTGCACTTAATTAGTATTTGCCAAATCCTTCGGCATCTTTTGTGATCTCAATAAAGAACTACGTTGGAAAGTCTGTTGAAGATGTACTCAATACTTTTGGAGGTCTGGCCTTTTCTGTGATATACCTAAATGACAGATGTCTTTGAACATCAGACATGACTTTTGAATTCAAAGAGCTTTTAAAACTCTGACTACAATTGATGTTTCATATGTGCATTGCACATAGAAGTAATATGAGTTGTTAGATATATGTCATGGCAGAAAAAAACCTGCATTATTTGAGAAGAAACGTTTAAACATGCAGTTCATTGATATATCATGCTGAATACATACTAATCCCTTTCATCCCATACTAGGAAATCCTTTCATATAAAACCTTTTCCTTAGAAGATGTGGCTGATACTTGAATTTATTTTGTGAATAGAATTTCTCATAGCACTGAAAAAGTTATGTTTTAGGGCCATAAGTGTTTAACTGCCAATCTGTTATTGCTTCACATGGAAAACTCAGTGCAGAGTGTACATGAAATGAAGGACTGCATAAAATGTACTTCCCAGAATAGTTGATGATGTGGAAATAAGGAACAAGTTTTTGATTTTTTTTATTCTTCTGCCCAGCAGCTGAGTGTCCTATTACGTCAAAATGACAATTTGTACATTGTGTTATTTCAGCTACTTTGCAACAGCAATGAAAATTTATTTGTTGTATTTTAATATATTTAATTTCCCCAATTCTCAGTTGGTAATGTGTTTGTCTTTGAAAGACTGGGCTTGGTATTTTTTCTTAGGATTCATGAAATTGAGGGAGTTTAACTGATTGGCATGGACATTTGATCTGTACATTGAAAAATTACTCTTTTGGACCTTGATAAGTGTTTTATTCAGTTTTGAGGTGTCATCACAAAGAACTTCTAGTGTTCTGACGTCTTGTCTTTCCCATTGGCTTGCATTTCCATTTCAGTGTACATTTCAGTGTATCCTGCAATTTTTTTATAAAGTCCCTATTCATTTTGCAAATAGAACACTTGCAGGATCAGACCTGATAGCTTCTTTTGAAAAGATTACTTTTTAAAATGTCTAAAGCAAGGAAAATTACTTCATTTTAATCTTCATTTGGACCAACTAAGTGTAGATAGAAATTAAGAGTGGAAAGACTGTCAGCAAAATCAGCAAATGCTTTGAAAATTGATTTTATTAGTCACCTGTTTTTAAATTTTCCGTAGAGTATTTTCCCAGTAAAGAAAATAGTAGCAGTGAAGACACTACAATTGATATAAGTTTGAAACAAGTATTTTTACTTGATTTTTGTTTGCTCTTTTTCTTTATGATAACATCCCCTTGTAAATCCTGAGTTAAGGAGATTTCATAAGTGAAAAAGAACTGGACTTGCAAGAGAACAGACTAAGAAAGTACCTGTTTTGGACAAGATGGCACTAACCTTTGAAAAAACTAATAGAATAATTTTCTTTCTGGTACTGGTGGTCCTTTAGAATGCTTAAAATAACTGGATTGAAGCAAATTAACTTTTGACATAAAAGGCCACATTTCTTGCTATTTTTGATATTCAGAAATCTCATAGCACCTTTTCAAAGGGGAGTAGCATTCATTCTTGTTGCCAGTGTTGAAATTATGTCCTTTTAATATTCTTTAGGAGTTTGAGTAACAATAAGCTGCCTAAAGAGAGATACTTTGCATTGTAATGACAAACATCTCAATAAAAATATACTGGCTTTGCCATATGGGCTTCCTCAATGCAGATTAATTTAAGCAGACTTTCTAGAAGTTGGATAGGATAGTGTCTACTTGACATGAAATTCTATGTGGTAATATTCCTTTATGCTATTTAAAGGCTGTCTTCTTTCTTTAAAGAGAAAATTGTTACATTTCAGAGTGAACAATAGAGTGGTTTCCATTCTGATTAACAAAGTGCAATTCTTACACCTCAGAAAATTCCATCATTACAAAATGAGGGAAAAAAAGACAATGAAGAACACAAGAAGTCAGATGAAGACATAAAAAAAAATAACAAACTGCATATTAATTTCATTACATTCATTCCATGGTATCCACAGTTTAGAAAGAACAAAAGAAAATAGAAGAAAAAAACAAAGAAGCAACCAAAACTTACACAAGCTTTATCAAAGAAGACATGTGGGACCCAAGAAGCTAAATTAAAATAGTCTAACAGAGAGCTGAGCATATAAAAATCTAAAAATCTAATTATTCATTTTCTAAAGTCAAGCAGTAGCCTGAAGCTAAGCAATGAAAGTTTAGGTGAGTTATTAAGAGTAGGCACTTAATATCTGAGCAGTAGAATAGCCTACTGAAAGGAATGGTTCTACTACATAAATATAGGTACTTAATAACAAGCTGGGAAAAGACAGTATTTGAGATATGAGACACTGGAACAGGTTGCCTAGAGAAGCTGTGGACGCCCCATCCCTGGAAGTATTCAAGGCCAGGTTGGATGGGGCTTTGAGCAACCTGGTCTAGTGGGAGGTGTCCTTGCCCATGGCCGGCGGGGGCTGGAACTAGATGATCTTCAAGATCCCTTCCAACCTAAACCATTCTAGGATTCTGTGATTCTATATATTGCTGATCCAGGACCTGATCTAGTGCTTATTGCAATCATTGTCTTCTCAGATGCTGGGTTAAATGTGCAGTATATCAGAGCACATAAAGTACTTCTTTTTACTATGATTAAATAATACATATATAGGGCTGTTATGATTTTATTTATTTAATCTTCTGTAATTCAGATGTAAAATATAGATCCAGGCAAACATTGCTAAACAGGTCAGCATAGGCCTGAGCCCCATGAAAGTCACATGCATTCAAATTTAATATCAGCTTAAATGCCTTCCTAATTTGGATCTCAATTTTGCCCACTTTAAAATTTCATCTCTGCTAACTATCAACTCTGGGTTTCTGTAATATGTGAAATGTATAGAAATATTTGACATCCAGCATATCTTTAGTTATTTTATATTTAACAGGGACTTCTTTACTAATTTTAAAAAATATTCCTTTTAATGTTAGTCAGAAACTATAACTTGCATGATAAGACATTTGTAGATGGGTATATAAGAATCAGTCATAGTGAAATTTCAGTCACATTGAGATCACCTTAATACGTTAATTGACGATGTACTGTTATTAACTATTTTCATTTTGCTCTATGCGTCATATAATGCAAGGGGAGATCACCAGAACTGATAGGTAGTTACAGTATTTAATTACTGTATTACTGCACTTGCTCGCCTCCTGACCCCCTGCAAAAGCAAAGGAGGGGGCCATTTTGTAATATGATTACCTAGGATCAAACAGAAGAGTCCACATGGAAATGAGATGAGGGTCATCTGTTCAGGATCATTCAGAAACAGCCTCATGTTTAAATTATGTCTTCAGTTCTGCAAGTTTTTCTTCTGCCATGATTGTGTCCTGTGCACACAGTACAAGGAATAACTTGGCCCAAATTAGTTCATATTGTAATGACTGAAATGTGCCTTTTATGTAAAAAGTTTTTTGGACCAGAACTGCCAATGGAAAAGGTCATACACCAGTAATTTTCCCAGAAAACATTCTTATACATCAGGCAGTGCTCTGATGAGCGTAGCTACATAAGAATTGTCTGGGGCCTGAGCCAAGGGGTGTTATTTACCATGTCAGCTGAAGTTATTGATTCCAATGTAGACCTTAAACCACTTCCAAAGACTCTAGAGTTAACCTGGCTAACTTATGATGAAATGCATTTGCATCATCAGTCATAACTAAGAGATAATTTAAGAAACTTTTTATATAGTCTTCCAGTTCAGGGTTATTGTGTGGTTGATAGCCGTGACTGCCTTCTTGAAGAGGACTTCCGGGAATGAATGAGAATGAGGACAGGGAAGTCCAGACACAACCACAGATCACAGTATGGAACCTGCTCTCAGATGACTTAATTAAGGTCTTCTGTTTACTGTTTTTGTGTTGTTTTTTTTTTTTTCTTCTGTGAGATAACTAATGTGTGGCAACTTTCTTGAGATTCAGAGGAAAGACAACTAGTTTTACCACAGTTGTGGCATCTCCTGTCATATATTGTCCAGGTAGTCTTCCTGAACTGCTTGTACAAGTAGGCTTCTGCACAGTGGAATGCATAACATCCACCTTCTGCTTGACTTTTTCCTCAGAAAGTAATGATTTAATGCCTTCTGAGCTACACATCTTTCACGTTTCACTAAACTTTAGGAATTATATGTTTTGGTACTTCTACTATGAACTCAAAAGTTACTAGAGGGAATAAAGGGCAAAAAATTGTTTTAGTTTATTTCCTGAAGAAATCAAACTAAAACCAGATTTTCAGATGTTCTTTAATTATTCCCTTCATATTCCCAGTGCCTTGTTTGCCTTCACAGTCTGGATTTTCTAATTAATATGACTAACACAAGAGTACCTGTTGTAGGAGTGGCAAATACTGGTTTTGTCATTTTTTCATCATGATTTATAAAGTCTCCAAGAAAAAAACAGCTATGTTTTATTTTAAGTGATCTGTCAGTATATTAAATCTGCAACTCCAGACCAGCTCTGTTCCTGAGCGTTGTGCAAAATACCTAAATCAACTAATCGCAGAGCAGTGGTAAAACATGTCTGCAGCATCTCCTTTGACAAAAAGTCTACATTTAGTATGTTAAGACTTTTTGTGAACTGCTGAAGTTCACAAAAAGTTAAAGAACTTACATAGCTTTCTCTATATAAAGTAATCAGCAGCCCCATTCTACTGTCAGTGATGTAGGCTTCTTTTATTTTTACTCTTCAACAACTTGTGGATGCAACTGGAAAACAAGATTCCATATGCAGAAAAGAAACACTTTCTTCTAGCAAGCTAAGGAAAAAAGATGAATATAAAAGAACATCACTTCTGTAAAGGTGAGCAATCTGGTCACCCAAAGCTCCAGAATGGAGAGGTGATCAACGTGACAAATAGAGGAAGGTGAAAACCATTCTCCAGAAGATTTATGAATAGAAGTGCTACCTACTCATTCAGGCAGCAAAGCAGCAAACTGTAATGATTTGAGGGTTTTATATTTTTCTTTCCTAATTTTAGAGGATTGTTTACATAATTGATATCTGCTTTGACTTAAATAATGGAATTTTTCTCACAGAGCTCATAGATCTTGACACATGCAGTGAGGGATAATGCTTGAGAATGGTTTCCCTGTAGAGAGGGAGGCAATAAATAGAGGGATTTTGAGGGACAAAGCATTACTGAACCAACATAACAGTCTTTGAAATAATTGTTGAAGCTGGCAAGGAAGTGTGTGCTTTGTGAAGTTCAGGCTTTACTCTGTAGTCATTAGTAAAAGTAAAGTGATACAGAGGATATAAAGTTAAAAAAAAAGAAATAAAAATAAAGAAAAAAGAGGTGGAAAGAAAATATGTCAATTATACAATAAAAAAAAACCAAACATGTTCAGAGTTCCACGATCACGGAACTATATTAACTTATATTAGCATGGTTGACGGGTTTGAGGGGAAGGAGATCGGAGGACAAAGCTATTGGCTTTGTTAAGACTGATGAATTAGTTCAATTACTGCAGCTGAAATTCTAATAGAAAGCCCTTTTACTGCTTCTAGGCTGGAGAGTGAAGTAATTGAACCACGAGTCATTTCAAGTACTGAATGACAGCATGTGAAAAAGACACCAAGTAATGTATTGGGGTCCCTTATATAGTCCTTGATACTTCTCCTTTAGTACTCTCAAACAAAGCAGAAAGTCAAATTCTGCTTTCCTGGTACACAAGGATTACATACTGCTGGGCCACCATCTTCTTTGGTATAAAGTCAAGCAAATCCATTGATTTTAGTGGAATTTTTCTTCCTTTGTTTAATTCTCTGGAGTGTTTGTACTGACCTCAATGTTTCTCTTTATGATGGTACACAAACACAGCTTTTTGGAGAAGGCAAGAGTTCTCAGTACCACTGATAGTTAATTTTTAAGTTGTCTGTTGGATAAGGTATTTTTGTTTCTTAGAAATCATCATTTTTTTCAAAGGAGGTAAGTATCACTTTGTGTTCTGAATGATAGCGAGAAGATTAATTTTGGCACTAATGGAACAGAGTTGGATATCATTAGCTGGAATCATGCACATAGTATGCACTCATTATACCTATGATAAGTTTTTCCAAATGACTCTGTGAAGACTTATCTGTATGGGAATATTACTTCAGAGCACCTTTAATGCATTCAACTTGTATTACCTGGGAACCACTCACATCTGTTTAAGAAGTGAGTTATTTTGTGCTCTAGTAAGTAATCTTTGGAGCAGCATGCCTCCTATAGTGAGTTTGCGTACTTAAGATTTGCTGGCAGTTCCCCAAATATCTTTGCACCATGACTGGCATGTCTGTGTATCTATGTGTATTGAGGACAGCTTGACCAGATGCCACTTCATTCAAACGCTGGCAGTGATGCAAGCATTCATTTTTCAGTAATAGTAAGTTTATATTCCTCTTATAACAACTGGGCCTTCAGTGAAATAATTTTTGGATCTCTGCACAGCTTGAGAAGTAGACTGTCCTTTTGGAAAACAGCTCGTAAAATGGGACGTACATTTTTGCCTCAAAAAGGGTCACCAGAAAGTAAGTGTCCAGAATACAAGGTAGTACACAAGGAAGAGCAGCTGTTCCTGGAACTGGAATAAGTCATAACTCAGAGTGAAGGGATGTAATTACAAAGAATGTTGATTTATTTGTTCATCTGCTAAGGAATTAGCCTGCTGACATTTTTCTGTAGATCTTCCAGGTGACATAGTTAAACATCAAGAGCACTGGTAAAAATTTGTATTACCCAACTACACTTTCTTTGGAAATCAAGCTGAAAGGACTGGCAGTGTGGCCAAGCACTGTGTAATATATGAAATGGCTCAAATTTTTGAAATTATACCAAAAAAAGTCTTAAAGAGTCAATGTGAAGCCACAGTGAAGGAAGCATTTGTATTTTATATTGAAAGAGCTAAAAAAAAAAAAAGAAAAAAAAGTCAATGGTATGGAGTTGCATGAGCAGTTTTAATGGCTGTTTTTTCCTAAAGCATTTAGTTTTGACTGAAATAAGTAGTGAAATGCCCAGTCAGCTGTTGAATGGGAGATTAGACGGGACAGTCAGGGCATCCCCTCTGACAGGCGGAATTGTGAAACCCCTGGGAATGGACTGAGGACAATTATTTCTTCACTACACACAGGAAAAGGAATAATCTTCTTCAATGGGACAACTCATGCGATGTGAGAACACAGAAACCAATTATATTGGCTGCAGAGGGCAAAAATCTCCAGTGTCGGTGGCAGGGCTCTGGATCGGGTTGCTCAGAGGTTGTGGTATCTCCACCCGTGGATAAAGGCCCAAGCAACCTCCTTGGACTTTGAAGTTAGCCCTGCTTTGAGGTGGGGGTTTTACTGCATGACCTCTAGAGGTCATGTCCAAACTAAATTATTCTGTGAGTTGATAATTCTGTATTGTTAGGGTCAGTTACCAAGTTGTTAGAAGACGCTGATTTTCCTTCATGGAACTGATTGAAAGGCAAATGGGAGCATCAAAAAGGCTCAGTGGCCAGGGCTGGGGAAATTGGATTCCTGCTCACGGACAGGTTAGCAGTGAGCCAGTGGAATAATAATATTACTGAAGAGGAAATCTATTCATGATACGTTCTGCTGTCTTTAGTTTCAGGGAGAAAAAAAATATCTCTAAACCCCTGAAGTAAATGAAGAACTGAGTATTTCCAAAGAAATGAGTAGAAGTCTCTAATATTTTTGTGCTCTGTAATTCATGGGACTATATTATGATACTAAACCAATTAGCATTTCTGTATTTGCCATTCAAAGGAAGTTTCTTCGCAGAGCTACTGACTTGCCCTATGACCCGTTGTGAGTTGTAGTCTTTTGATCTAGGATTTTTATAATAGCAGTACTGAAGGCGAGAGTTATCAGAACAAGGAAAGGTTATTTCATTGTAGAACTTGTACATGGAGAAAAAGACACACATAGGTGAGAATATGCCATTTTGTCCCTTATTTCAGCACAAACCACCTGTGAAAAGTCCATAGCAGAATCAGTCGTATTTTGGCTTGTAGAAAGGACTTGATTGTTCAGTATAGGCTTATTTTTTCTTCAAATTTTTTAGTTATTTTTTCTGGCTGTTGAAATTTTTGTTTTCCATCTAGCCAGGAACAACTCTTAGAAGTTTCATTTGTCTGAATTACACAAATGTAATGGATAAAAATACAATTTCCAGGAAGGGGCAAAAGGTCCTACCAAATCAGTGCTTTAGTAGTTATTAGTACTTGACAATTGCATTAACTGTTTCAATTAGACAGAAATCTTGCTAGTGTCCATAGCAATACATTTCATTTCAGATATTGATATGGTGTTGTGTTACAACACTTAAAGGCTAACTGATTGACTGAAGTGAGTCAGTGAGCAACTTAAAGCTTACTGATTACACTATAAAAGAAATCCAAAGTAATATTTTAGCAGGTGTCTAGGTATTTGAATTAGTTTAATTTAATTTAATTAATTCTTAATTCTAATTTAATTCTTGCATTAAAAAACAATGCTGTTTCTCAAAGGATTTCTTTTGATGGGTTTGGTCCCATGGAACTGTTTGGAGGATTGAACTGGTCACCATAGTGTACAAGAGACCTCATAAAAACTATGATATAAATGATAGTTCCACATAAACTAAGTTTCAGGAATGTGGGGATGCAACATTAGAGTCATCATGAGTTAGTTAACTGATACATGAAATATGGTGTAATCTTATAAGTAAAGAGCTTATCTAGCCTGTAAATATAACACATAAGTAGATGCAGCTAAAAACATGTATGTCATTAATTACAGCATTTCCTCTGTGAATGTTTATGTATCCTTAATGTGGCCCGGACACCTCATCTATAGGTTCAGGAAGGGCTCAGCTGGTCTAATCATCCTCAGGGATGTATATACTGTATCACTCTGGGTGATTTAGCTAGAGGCAGAACTGAGGGAGTCAGACCAGTAATATAGGAAACTGCAGGTGGCTCCCTTAGTTTTTCTTAGAGATCTACCTCTCCTTATTTTAAAAAAAAAGTAACTTTACTATCCAGATTTTTCAGTCTGTGAACAAAATGCAGACAGGTTCTGTGATTGTGTTTAGAGCCAATTAGGGTCCCCCCTGTGCTAAGAATAAAAACCGTCAGTGGGAGAATGCTCCTGGCTTGCAGAGGCGGGAGCTGTGGACCTTGTCAGGTCCTTCAGATGGATGTTCATTCTCACTTGTCTTAGAAAGCACATGGCAGCCTTCAACTTCTGTACGTGTATGTTCTACTATTGGCCTAACGTGTGAGACATCATTTTTAAGCAGGAGTGGTTTTAGAAGTTCCTCTGCTGACTCGACTTAATTACTGAATCAGCTTAAGTTGCATACTGTGAGAAATGTATCTTGAATTTTTCTTGACAAAGGAAAATGAAATTCTTTTAAAGAGAAAGGACCTAGTGATAAGTGATAGCGATAAGGCAGTCATAAGGGAAGAGTTATCACTCTGGATTCCGAGATACATTATAAAAAGTAAATGGTAATGTGGAGAACCATTTAAAATGCATAGATTTTACTATCAGCATAGGACCATTAGCGGTCATCAGATTTGACCTATTGAGCAGAGGTCAAAGAATTCTGCTTACTAGTTTCTGGTTTATGCCCAAACCTTCTGTCTGGACTATAGCATCTCTTCAAGAAAGTTGTCTGATCACAATTTAAGGGCTTCAAATCGTGGAGTATCCCTTATGTACCTGGGTAAATTATTTCAGTGGTTAATTGTCCTTAGCAGAAAAAAAAAAAAAAGTCTTAATTCTAGTCTCCATTTATTGGCAGTTAAGTCAATTTTAACCTCTTCATGGATGAAAAAAAAAAATAGATTGCAGTTTTATTGTGTAATTATAATGGAGGTTATTTCTAATTTTTGATCGTTCACACAGCTCATTCTCTCCATCTTTTCTCAGTATCCTTTTTAAAGCAATGACAGCAGAAATAATTATAGCATCCCAGCATTGATCTTTCTTATTTTATATACTGTAGTTATAAAGTGGAAATAGAGGGAGTTATATTCCCCTACTTATATGTTCAAGATAGAAATATTAATTCCTCACATTGACAGGCTGGCTTGAAACTGAACAGTTACTCAGAGCTACAGTTAACTGCATGGTATTTTACCTCCAGTTTCTTATGTAATACTAAATGGCCCCCTAACAAAGAATACTCTGGGGTGTGATGATTCCTGATTTGAAGCCATCAGTTAACCAGTTATATATAATATATGTATGAAATTGTAATTTTCTTTCGAATACTTTGTATTGTTAAGATAGATTTATGTAGGATAAATACATTTTCATAATGGTGTGTTAAAAAATGGAAAGTGGAGTACCAACTGACAGTGCTTAGCATTAGATTCTCCTGTGCTTATTTTCAGATTTTTAGAGCAATATTACTCATTTTAAATCTCTGTTCTGTTAAAGATGAACCATTCTCCCTAATGAATCAAAAATGTTCGGGCTCTCATACTATTATCTTTTTTTGCCTTTTTACCATTTCTAAGTCTCAGTAGAAAACTTGTTTCATTGCTTTTTCTGTCATAAATCTTCTTCAAAGTCTAGCAAAAGGTATCTTTAAGACCTGATATATTGTGTATCCTCTTAGTAGTCATCATGCAGTGGGCCGCAAAATAATGAGACTAATTTGCCTTTTGCTCTGGTGCAACTCTCTCAAACTTCATCGTTTCACATTTCTGCACCTGTCTGCATTTTAATTAATTCCAATTATTTGTAAAATAGAAATCTAAGAGTTTCACGTATAAACGACATATTGCAATTATTCCAGGATGAAATCCTGAGAGTTTCATCTTTGTTTAATATTACTGTATTGCATCCATTTCTAGATAGTTTTAATTTGGCCAGATACTATTTATGATGGTGAGGGCTGCAGGGTTTTAGATGTATGTCTCATTCAAAACAATGTTATTTTGCACTATGAAGCAATCATCAGACACTAATTTTGCACTGCTTGTGAAACATCAACCTGAACAACTTTTATCAGAATTGGATCACTTTCTTTCAGGCTTCATCTGAAGACTGATCAGACCGCACCATGCAAGGCTGATGAATTTATCCTCCAGAATACTAAACTCTGGTCTCCATGGAAATTCATGTTTCCCACGTTGGTTTTAGGGACCTGCAATAGACATGTGCAACTGAGAGGACAAATCCCATTATTAATACAAATAATAGCATGAAAAGACTTATAGAACACTTTTATCTCCTTTTTTTTAAAATTTCCTCTTATGATAAGAGAGTTAACACTGTAGATCAGTTTCAAGTGGCTTTAATCTACCAGCCCCGCTACTATCCTTTTTCCTTCACCATCGAGGAAGGTAAATTATCCATATAATAATGAATACCAGAGGAAAAGNGGGGCAAAATGGTAGTATATTAATGTGATTACATCTGAAATTTTATTGGATATCTTCTGAGTATGTTGTCCCATTATATTCCTAGGCTTTTGTTGTAAAAACTGACATTCAGAAAGTTACATCTCAGAAACATCAATGTACAGGTTATATCAGCAGTTTTTGTTTACCCCTGATTTGTCCAACTCCATGCTGATTTCCCTTTTTATACTGTATGTAGAAAGCGACTGTATAAATAAAAACTGCAGTGTAGGCCAAAGATGCATTTTTAAGTAATTGGATGTTGCATTAAAATGTCCCTGGGTTTCTTTTTTAGTGATGCTTCTGTTCAGGATTGAGCCAATCTGTCTTCATATTTCCTCTTCTCTACCATTATAATTGATCTGGCAGTTCGCCACACTTAGACCCAGACAGTAATCACTTGGCATAGAGGATATTCTGCCTCCCTAATTTGACTGACAGAATAAATCCTGGTTTTAAACTGCTGTCATGTGGTTTTTATCAGTAAATAACACACATTTTATTATGCCATGTGTACATTGAGATAGACAGCTATGTCTTTTTAATGTGCCTAGCCAGCAGCAGAGGAGGAGTCATGAAAAGCAATCATGTTTTCATCAGCTCCTCTGTAAGAGCGCAAACCTTGAAAGTGATTCTTAGGAAAAAAAAACCCTAAAGCTTGAAGACATCTGTTGAGTTTCTTTTAGAGGAAGTCATATGTGTGCTATACTGACTAACAAGCTGAGGAAAAAGGGCTTTACACATACAGGCTATATAAAACATTGCGATTTTTTTTTTTATATTCCATACTATAATGCAGATGCAATCACTGAAAAACATTACTAGTTTTGGGAAGTGTATCTGTGCATGTATACATAATTTATCTATTAATAGTAGTAAAGCTAATATTGTGTTCTGTTCAAGTTGCACCCAGTTCTAGTTTACCTGGGAGAGGACAAACTATTTAGATGGCATGCATGCTGTTTTCAATTAGGTTCAAATAAATAATTGTTTGGTAATGAATAATCTGCTGTCAATAAACAACAAAGTCCCCACTGCCAACAACATTATGCTAAGTTGAATCACTGTATGCACAAAGATCTAGAAGCTCAAACTGAACCTCGTCAGCACTGTTTGGGGATTAGTACTGCAAAAAATCAGAGGCAAACATGATTGCATGAGAAACCATATTATCAGCATCAATTTTGTTTAAAACAAACAGAAAGAAGACATTACAGTAGTAGAAATAAGTATGTGCCAGAAAACAGTGCAGCGCTAAAATGCATACATTTTTCACTGAATATGAAAGATTTGGGTGCACCAAGAATAAAATATGAAATGAATCCCATTCTTCAGGGAAGCCTTCTGAACCTATTGAAGTCAGAGGTGGCTACTGAATTTACTGGATTTTTGTTATAGTGCCTTAAAGCTAGTTTTTCATCTGAGCTACAGTTTTCAACCTAAATGCCACATTAAAATTTAGCCTTAAATTTGTAGCACGTTTATCAATGAGGGCTGGGAGCAAAACTTATATTAAAAATGGTTTCTTTATATTGAAGACTTGCAGATTGATCATGCTGTGATGATTCTGTCTTCTGCGCTCATGCTCGTGAGCCTTTTGGTGCAGGGGTTCTGTTGGATGTGTCTGCTGTGGAGCATGACACCTCTCAGAGGCATTTTAGTGATCCAGGCAGATCGCCGTAGAAGTTTTGAATATCTGAGGAGATAATACATTGTTTGTTCATTGAATAGAGAACTGCTATAAAAAGCTGGACTGTGGGAAATGGGAGAGGGAGGGAAGTGAAACACATCCACAGTGATTGTATTGCTAAGAAATTGGAATGGTGCCTTTTGTACCTGTTGGATTTTTTCTAGAAATTGCAGCTTCTTTCTTTGTGTGGATTTTGGTTGGTTAGTTGGTTGGGGTTTTAAATGAAAATAACAAAAGATTGCTGTATCTGATCTTAGAAGTGATGAATGCTTGGATATTGTAGGTTACTTTGTGAATGATGAATGAGAAGTTCATGTAATTATTGATTAAGGAGAGAGAAGACTGAATCATAGATGTTTTCAAGACTTTGAGATAGAGAATTAGTTTCTCAGTCTAAGGCTGGGTATGTTTTGAATTACTTTAGAATATGTGTCTTCAACCTTAAAGTCAATAAGAATAAGACATACTGTTTGGTGAGCAAGCGTATGTCATGCTAACAGGAACGCTACTGGCTTTTTTGTTTTACCCATATTTCATTTTTCTCCCATTAAAATGTGGTTGCTTTGCACTCTGAGAAAAGTCTAAGTTATGCATTAAGATCAATGAATTACATAATTGCTTCTTGCAGAGCATCCCTTTGTTCATATACCGGTGTACAGCACCTGAGCAGTCAAGTACACTTGATATGCATCTTCGTCTCTGAAAAACCCGCTGAAGTTATTGGTGAGAAAAAGAGGGTAAAACCAGAATCTCCAGTACGAGGCGGGATTCTTTTCCTTTAGGAGGTCCCTAATGTAATTATTTTCTCAGCGTTACCAAAATATTGGAGAAATATCAGCTTCCCTTTCCAGAGGGAAACAATCAAGCAGATATAACTGTGTTTAGCCAGACCTTCTCCAGTAATTATGAAATTAAAGTTTAGTCTGAGACTAATCAAGTAGTATTTTCCCCTTATTATCTTCTGTCCATTTCTTCTAACAGGTGGGGTGAGGTGGGTTGTAAACATGTAATTTAAATACCCTATATTGCTATATAAAAGGGGTCTGGAGCAAACCCAGAAGGTAATCAACTATTTTCCCTTACCTAAAAGCAGAATCAGTTATATCTAATCATCAAAACAGCCTATAGATAAAAATTTTGAGTCTCCTGCAGCTTTGATCCAGCAATCCAAACTGAGACATGCTGTTTGTTAGACTCTGTATAACTTGAGTACCTAGAAATTCAAACACCTTGTTTGGCAGAAAGAAGGCAGGAGACCTTCAGTTTATTTTTATAAATTCACACTTGTCCAATTTTTTCTAAGGAACCGAAGAATAAATTTCTGAAAGTGTCAGATCTCAAAAATATTACTTAGTAGTGATTTTGTAAAATATTACCTTATCTTTCTGGAATTTTTGGTCATACAATGATGATATGTGTGGTCAGGCAAATGTCAGAGCTGTATACCCGCCCGTATTATCACAAAGAAAGGCATTGCTTCCATAGCAGCAATGAGTACTACTGGAAGTTCCCGAGTCCTCTGGGAAACCCTTGTATTCAACTCTTCTGCTATTCTCTTGTATGATGGTTTTAAATTACTACAAGAAATACAACAAAAGAACCACCAACAAAAAATAACTCTTAATGTGTTTATTTCTTACGTATTGATTACAAGTTATGCTACTTAATTTGAATACTACTGGTAAGTATTGCTACAGTGCTTTTTGTAGTATTGTCCATAGTTGGCAACCATGGATAAGAACCTTACCTTTATCAAAAATAAAATCTATTAAATAATTATTCTCTCAATTTGCAATCATAAAGCTAAACATTTTAGCTTTACTGAAAAATCATTTCTGTCTGTTTTTGAATGAAAATATTTGAGTCTCTTTCTCAGGTTTATGTAATTTTCTTTTAAGGAAAAGCAGTGAGTAAGACAAATTGATATGTTAATCCGTTCAAGATTTGTCATCATTTATCAAATCCTTAATATTTAATCTGAAAAACTGTATTACTCTGAGAAAATAGCATTTCAAAAGTTCCAAGGTTACTTTTCAGGCATTCAGCTCAGATGATAACTGAGAGCATTATGATGTGAGATTTTTCTTGAGTGCCTTCTGTGTGGATGATTGTATTTACTATACTATGGAAAAAAATGATGATGTTACACACTATTGTATGTCTTTCTTTGCCCCGAAGAAACACATAATTTATAGTAAAAAATTACAAAAATATTTCAGAAGCTTTTTAGCTAGAGCTATTCCTCTTGTATCACATCAAATGTGTTTTCCATTGTGAATTATTACAGCAGGTAATATTTCCACTTTCTTTCTTGGATTTGTGTCTGATGTCATAACCTGTAAAGGAAAGCAGGCTACAAAAGTTATCTATGCATTTTCTTTTTTTTTTTTTACCCCAGCAATTTACAAGAAAAAGAGTTTACCGCTTTCGGGGTGATTTACGCGAAGAATGTTACTTTAATCAAAATAAGCCTTCATTGTGAAACGTGGATAAAAGAAATATATTTTGTTTAGCAGGTGCTAGCTCATGTGTTTTAGTTTCTTATACCGAGGTAGATTTAGAACATAAAAATAATTGACAGTGAAGACAGAAATGTCCTTTGGTGTTGATAAGAGAGTTATTTAGGATATGAAACCAAAAGCACATTGACTTAACTGAATTGAAAGGCTGCTCTTATATACAGTAACACTGAACGAGTAGCATATCCTTATTACAAGAATATCAGTACCAGAGGATGTTCCTAAATATCCTTCATATTGTAGGTTAGAGGCGTGTCAATATGTCTGATGAATACCTTTGACCAGAAAATGTTACTTAGCTTGTGAAAGTTTGGGAACTGATGTTGACAATACAATCGCCTGTCTTTTTTAAAGTGAGGCTAAGAAGAGCCTATCTAGAGTACAGCATGCTGCAAATTCAATTCCATCTCCCTTAAACCAGAAGAAAATGTCCTTTATCAGGAAACTAACCTAAGTAATGAAAAACAAATACATTGATTACATTCTAATTCTTAAAAGAGCTAATAATAGCTTCTAAAAAGAATATATATATTTTTTTTTACTTTAAATTATTTTTTTTAAATCTGTCAGGTATAAAAAAAACTAAATGACATTTCTTCTGTCCTGACTAGAAGTGAAAAGTTTGTGTTTTTAGAGAAACTGTATACTTCTGGAAATATATGGAAATATGGATTGAACGACTCCACATTTTAAATAACCTTCCCTCTAGATTTTCCCTATGATCTATTAGGTTTTGAAGTTGTATCTGTCAGGAGTGTGTATAAAGTAATGGCTATATCACTTGCCCTGTCTGTCTGTTAACTGCTCTACAGAGGGATTTAGGGAAGTCTACAAATGCATGACATATGTGAGTTCTCACATGAGTAAAACCACTTACTAGCAGAGGGTGCCATATGCATTCCACAATAACGATTAGGCATTTTTGTTGTTTTCACTTGAACTTGCCTGTACGCTCAAAGTTGCTGAGATGGTAGTTTCTTAGTTTAGTGTAGTTGGTTTATAAAGCCATTTGAAACAACCAGAGAAGCAGATGGTTGGACTTCTGTTACAAAAGTTGGGTCAGTAATCCTGGCTGTTTGTGCCATCTGGACAGAAGAAAGAGAGGTGGGAGTGACCAGTCACGCTGGGTGTGTTATAGTCTGTGCCATTAACAAAACCCTTGGGTTTTCAAAGGGCTAGAGAACTCATCATGGAAACCGTCATAGCTAGTGAAATAAGAGCAGCATTTAAAAAAGATTGAGGTTGAGCTGGGAAGACAAGTGAGGATGGGGATAGTAGAGTGCCCCACACAGCCATGGCAGAGCTCAGGCAAGGCCAACATGCCTCTGAGGGCATGTGGGCAAAGGTGGACCTCCTGCAGCTCTCTCACACAGCTCAGTCCGGTCTTTTTGTGTTACTTGCCCTTACACTGACTTTTTGGCTGGTAAGTTGGAGTTCCAGGTTTCCTTTTACTGACACATGCGGCATATAGAGCTGTCTGTAAGTTAGATATCTGTGGTATCTTTGGGATGGCGTGCTTGAAACCCTTGGTCTGCATCTCTCTGCTGGACATTCTGCTGCTTCTGGAAATCCCATCACATGGCCAAGGGCACAGTAGTGTGAGCAAAGACTTTTTAAGACGTGAAGATATATGGTATTTCCAAGAGACGTTTCCTTCTTTTCTGACAGATTTGGAGCTACCTGTACTTATTTATGAATAGTTCAACTTGACTGGGTTACTGCAGTGCTATAGTGTTAATCCCCTGGTAATATTGATAGGAAAAGTAACTCCGGAACTTAAGACATGGCCAATCTATCGCTTTCCAAATATATGAAGAATATTGCTGGATCCATTTACTGTGAAATACTGGTGATCCATCAGCTAGTTTGCTAAACAACTTTTTCTTGGAATATTGCATCTGTTTGAGATGGTAGGAATACAGTAACTTTGTACGGAAAAATGCAGAATGTGTCTGAGGGAGAAGGTTACAGTTTGTTTGAGGCAAAAAAAAATTTCTGGAGACAGAGCAATCCCCCATCAGAGATCTGGGTAAGATATGCCTTTGGTTTTAGATAAAGCAGGTTGTGCATATTTATGCTTAACTTTAATTTTTTAAAAATTTATTTATCTTTGGTTTTTTTGCTATGTTGTATTACTCTGTTAGAGGAAACAATACTTTGGTGATTTATCACTGTTCCCAAAGAAAGGAACTGCAGGTCCCAAACCCAGCAGAATGTACGAGGTGAGTTTGTACACAAGCTACTCTACCCTGTGAAGCTGAGTGTGGGATTCAGGACTTAAGTCAGAATTGCAAACACCAGAGTGCTGACAACAACAAATACCAGAGAGCCAGGACGTAGCTGGCAGTGAATGGCAAGAAGGGCCAGCTGTGACCTAGCCTTATGCATCCTTGCATGCCCAGTGGCTCACTATTGACAGGTATATTAAAAAGAGAAAATATTTGCCAGCTTCAGCCATGGAAAGAGTCAATAATCCTAACACCTTTTCTGACTGTAAGACTCATTTCTTTGTGCCTCAAAGAACAAATTAACTCAATTCAGTTTTCCTATAATCTTTAAAATAACAGTCAAATATAGATAACTGTATGCAATCATTCACTAGGTTTTTAGTCTAATCCAAGTAAGAAAGTGATAGTGTAGCTGACTGTGCAGATCATGCTTTGTGATGATGTTCAGTGTCTCATGGAGGCAGTACGGTGCATGCAGTTTTCTTGGCAGAGTCTAGATATATTATGAAGGAAAGCTTCAGATGTGCTCTGTTTGATCTTGTCCATTTTCTTGTAACTTTATGATAATATTTCTCATCGTGATGTAAAACTGGATTCTTCCATTTATAACATCTGCATTTGTTTTATGCACCTTACATATACCTTTGTTTTTATCAGGTGAAGTAGGACAATAATGTATTATTAATGTACTTTGGACAGTTGTAACTGGTTTTAGTAATTCTGGTGTTAAAATTAGTTGTTAAACTCAACACTTTCAGAACAAATGGTGTTTTCATGATGTCACACTTTTGTGTAGCCAACAGCCAGTCTTTCAGTGTGCTTTGAAGGACGAACAACCTGATTTTAGGCAGGCAGAGTTTACCAGTAATGGGTGTTTTTATATTCTCTTTATTACTATGTCACCAACACCTGGTAGTTTTCTGTAAGTATATCTCTTGGAGAGGAGTTCTCTTTCCCTCTCTTCACTCTTTTTGTTTGGTTTGATTGCTGACCAGTTTCTCTGATTACTTGTAAGCAAGTATAAGATTTTCCTCTGTGGTTCTCATTTGAATGTATTTATGTACACAGACCACTATATGTGTTTCTGTTACACATGAATATGAATCTTTTTATGAATATTCTAATAAAAAGGTCCTAAACTGGATGAATTATCAGCAAGTTTCTATCACCAGGACACTCCTTTTTCCCAAAGGAAACTCAGTGTGATTGCTCATCACCTAAGCATTATCTGCTCCAAAGTAAGAATCAAAAGGTCGTGAATCATAAAAAACAGAGCTGAAAGAGACTTCAACGTGTCATCTAATTTCCTTTCCCCTGCTCTGTCTCTCTCCAGTTAACTCTACAAATGTGTTTCTTCATTGATGTTTCTTTAATCTTGATTGAGATTCCACAGTCACCTGAGATTATCTATTCCAGTAGGGCTCCTCTACCCTTGCCATTTCTGTTACTTTTCCCTGATGTCTAACCTGAATCTTTCTTGTTGCAAGTAAGCTTCTGTACACCTTGTCTTATACCCCATGGATACAGGGAATGGATTAGTCCTATCTCTTTGCAGCAGCCTTTCACAAACTGCCAGACTCTGTACTCCAATGAACAGAGGCTCAAGGGCAGTGCTGTCTTGTGTTCACTTTATGCTGTGATGCAGATCTTCCCTGAGGACCAAAGGAAAGGATTCCTCAGAGTTTAGTTTACTGGTACAACGACGTAATCCGTCTCCTGCTGAAAAAAGGAACAACCTGCTATCACTTAATTTTTCCAGTTTTCCAGGTCAAGAGCTCACTGCCTCAGTTAGTGTTCCTACTGTCACTCTCACCCACCACAAAATATATAGCTAAGAATGATGTTTTAAAAGTCAAGATGCTGACTGAGTTACAGGGATGCCCAGATTCAGTTCTTTTATTTTCTTACATGGCTTTGGATAAACCATGTTGCCCTAAACTCAGGAAGAGATGTGGATTCCTAAGGTTTGTTTAAGGAAATATTTGAATGCTTCATTTAAAAAGAACAAGTCATGAAAACGCTCAGCATCAATGACACCTAGATTTTTGCTGTTAAACCTTCATGGATATCAGCATTTTTACGTGTGCTCAGGCTCAGATGGGCTGTTCCTTTGGGAGCTCTGGGAAGTGCTTTTTAAACTGTTTTTCTTTCCAGACTTTTTGAAAGTCATGAACTGGTAGATGGCCCCTGTCTATTGCCCCTGAAAAAAAAACATTCTAATAAACATGGTCTGAGTGCATCTTGTCATGGATCAGCAAGGACAGGTTGCTCCCCAAGGCAAGGGAAGATGGGACCTGAGCATGATAATATGGTAGGCAGAGGCTGTGGCCTCACTGGCAAGGGAGCAGTGCCACAGTACCTAAACAGCAAGGGTAGAACAGGACCAGTGACAGTAACCAGGGCTCAACCAGCAGAGCAGATCACCAGAGAAGTCCATACTGATGAGGTGTTGTGGTTTAACCCCAGCCAGCAACTAGGACCATGCAGCCGTTCGCTCACTCCCTCTTCCCCGCAAGAAGGGTAGGGGGAAGAGGGAGAAAAGGAGGGGAAAGGAAAAAAAAAAACACCCATGGGTTGAGATAAAGACAGTTTAATAGAACAATAACAGGAAAGGAAACTAACAATTATAATAATAATGATAAAAGACTATACAAGACACGTCACTGTCACCACCCGGTGAACTGGTTGCCCAGCCCAACCCAAGCAGTGATTGCAGATACCCACCCTCCAGCCAAACCTATTTATATCCCGAGCATGGCATCTGTGGTGCGGAATATTCCATTGACCATTCTATTGTTCTGTCTATACTCCTCCTCAGCTTCTATTGGAAGCTGAAAAAGGTCCTTGAATAGTACAGACATCATCTAGCAACAACTAAAACAATACGCATTATTGACATTCCCTCATACCAAGTCTGAAAATACAGCAACCACTAGAAAGAAAATTATCCCAGCTGAAACCAGGACATGATTAAAGTCCAAGGTCAAGCCAGGAATTTGAGTTGGTGGGTCAGGGTCCAGACCTAGGGGGTGCACGACCAGAAGAGAGGCTTGACTGCAACACCACAGAAGCATAGCTCAGACAGGAGCTGGTACTGAGAGCCTCAGCTTAAAAGCTGCATCCAGAAGTGTGGAGCCCCTGCTGGGGCTTCTTAGCATAGCTGCTTGGAGGAGTCTCTGCTGAAGCTTCTAGCATTTTCTTGAGGAGCTCCAAGGCAGCAGAGGCTTCTGAAACAGCTCGCTCTTAACAGAGGTCTGGCCTTGAGCACAGAGGGCTACACTGCAGGATGGGGGGAGTGCACTCTGGGCCCTGATACATCTGTCATAGTTTGATAGTGTGGAGTTCACCACACAATGCAGCATTTTGCATTCAAAGAAGTGGCAAAGCCTAAAGAGATCATGATGGCTATGTTTTACAGTATATATATTTTTATAGTCTTTTTTCCTAGAGAGAGATTTCACTGCCAACCTGAATGGTATATCTATAATTTCTTCCATGTCTAAATTCCTACAGTTTTAAATCTCATTTCTGCCTAAATTCTACAAGAGAGGGAGGGGAGATGAGATCTTACAGTGATGTATACTATACAAACACCTAGTGTATTATGGAAGTCATCATGTCTAACTAACAGTGTGGAACTTCAAGGGTTGTCTTTCACAGAGCGGCATTTCCCTCTCTGAAAGAATGAGTGTTTAGGAGTGGTATTCCCAAGGATGGAGATTGGCTTTTAAAATCCTAATTTCTTACTGCTTCCAAAATATAATGACTTAACAGGTATGACTGGTGCACAAAGAGCATCTGTATGTATCTGAGAACAAAGTTTGGTCTTATTTACATCTGTAGACACTGCTTTTGTAGAAAGCGTAGGACGAAGTCTGAAAAAATTACAGTGAACTCTGTTCTGTGAATATCCAAACTTTACTGAGCTGCCAGTTTTAGTATCTCAGAGTACAAATATTCATGCTACTATACCAGAGCTCACATCACAACTGGAGCTGGGACTATGGGCTTTGCTAGTGGTGCTGCATGGTGCAAACCAGTTTAACGTTGATAGTGTGAATATGTCAAATCCTGAAACATGGAGGGGTTTATGGGTTGATGTGTGAACTCTGGAAGTAGTACTTTAGGACATGAGTCTGTCCTGAGGATGGTTACGTGAGTCCTGATGAGGAAGCACTGAGCAATATGGTAGTGCGTTGCAGTCATTTGGTCATTTTTAGTCTCTTAAAATGGGTTGAAATTTTGATTGAACTACTTTGCCCCCAATTCCTTACAAAATGTTAAAAAATTAAAGCAAAGAAACTCCTGGAAACATTATGTAGCCCTTGTGATATTTTTTGTGGGGCAAGGTTGTGAGCTTTTTTATAGTTCCTTTTCTTATGTCATATGTGCTATTTTTGCCTTCATTTTAAAATATTATGTTAAAAATATATACGATTATAATAAGGCATTTAAAATTCAAAAATTTTCCTTTACCTCAGCAAATATTAGAAATAACTCAAGTCCCAGGCATACAAATTGTGTGTAGTTGTCCCATTAACTACATTATTTTCAGTACATTTTGTAGGAATTAGTGGCCCACAAATACACTAAAAGGAACATAGATAATTACAGCTTTAATATTATGGTTATGTATTTTCAATTTATATAATTCATACACAATGAATTCGCACTTTGCACACTCTATTTATATGTAATCAATACCTGTCCTAAACAACTGTTTAGTCAGAAGAACAGTAATATATAGAAAAATAGATTTTCAGATGAGGAAAACACCTTCAAACTTGCATAAAGTCCTTTGTAATGCTTTATGGGTGGTAACTTTGAAGTCAAGCGAACAGCATGCCCCAGATAAAATTTTCCTGACCACCATCTATGCGGCTAAGCAAAGCTAGCAGTGACCCTGGCTGTGTTACGTGGGCAGTATTTTCTGCAGAACCCATTGTTACGGGGCACAGACAATGATTTATTTCTAACTTCAGGCATACAAGCTAGAGAGGATTGTTTTTTCACCTTCAGAAAACTTCCTACAATACCTCATCCCGTTCCTCAGTGATCCACCACCGTGTAGATAGTGATGCATTACACTGTCTGGCCCTGATGCTCATGTCTCTTTCAGAAGTGAGCTATGATTTAGTAAGAAAGGCAGGTGCTCAACTTTCTTAGAACAGATTATGTCTGCTTTCTTAGGAATTATAGCAAAATGGAATAGCGTTGTTGCAGGGAACAACTGCTGAACACATGCTTTAAAATGAATCAGGACTGAAAAGATTTATTGATTTATTAACAACATGTAATTAACTGGCAGTCAGTGAACTATGCTTGCAGGATCAATGTCAGCAATACAGCAGATAAACCACAATATGAGACACACAGAGACTGTAAACATATTCTTAAAAGTTGCTGAACACCCTTCTGTCACATTCCGAGGAAGCTCTCATCTCATCACGCACTAACCCTTCACGCAGCTGGATGTATGCAACCCGCTGGCCCTGACAGTGTGGGTTACGAGCACCCCCTTTTCTGTCAGTGCCAGTTCCTGTGTTTACACGCACCCTCTGTGTGCCCACACTGCTCCCTACAATCTGCTAATCAATATGCTGGTGAGAAACCACCCCCGGACTCCCTGCTTGTTGCACCCCGTACTGTCAGGCCACTCGTTGGAGGGCAGGGTACGGATGACATTTGGTGGGGACGATGCTCTGTCAGGCCTAGGTGGACGTTGCAATGCCAGCGGGGCGACTTCTGGAAATACCAAACTCTGTTTGGCAGCTGCTGACACCAAGGTCTCCCCCCTTGAGAATTTTTTGTGCTTTATTTATACTTCCTAACTCCGCCTTTTCTTAGAAATTTCTTGGTAAGCCTTGGCTACTGTTTAATCCAGCTGGGGGTCACCTGAAGCAAAATGTCACCCTTAATTTCCTCTAAGCTTTACCAGGTTTGGGGCAAACACCCTCTCAGCAGAGACAGTTTTGAAAAATCTATTCAGACGCACTGGCTACATTCACATTGTTCTCACATCGCCCACTGTTATCCAGGTCATGTTAACAAGAGCAGGCTGTACAGATTGCCCCATACCATTTCCTAAAAATGGTGGTGCAAAATTGTGCTTTATGTCACAGAAATAAGTCTGGGAAAAAAAAGTCTAGAATCATACGGTGGCCAAAAAATCATTATATAAATATAGGATTGCCAAATATGGATTGAAAGACATACAATAATCATTCCGAGATTTTAATACTGGCCTCTTGGCTATGGAATATAGTATTTCCTAAAATGGGTTTGTTTATTAATACCTTCCCGTGGTTTCAAAGCACGTCTATAACTGAATACATCTTCAGCCTGATGCACGTTTTATTTAATGAGCATTTGGATTTTGGTCTTTTTGAATGCTGAAGGTAGATTTTCGCCCCCACAGCATGTGATTGTAGCTACAAGAATATATCCCATAGTTCTTCATGCAAGAATGTCCCATGATGGATGAGGACATAAAAGAATCATAAGGCTGTAAAATTGTGAGCATTCAAATAAACATATTTTCCTAAGAGAATTTTTCTTTGCTATTACATTAACCTAGCCTGGTTACTGTGTACATCTTTAAGGAATCTAAGCAGTATAATTTACTGATGAGTTATGAATGGTTGAGTTACCCTATTCCACTAAATGTTCCCATGTCAGGCTTCAGGTTTCACTGTGCTGTCTTGTCAAGGCTTAGTGACCACGAGTATCACTGCACTGCTAAAAGATTCTGTTTCCTTTTAAATTAATGCTTTGGGAAAAACACAAAAGGTGGAAAAATACAACTACCTAATGATCATTAGTAGGTTCTCTCCTGTGATTCCTATAGGTTAGCCCAATAAGTTAAAATATTAGGGCACAGTTAATGCAGAGACCGTCACTTGAAATGAAGAATAGGGAGCTATGCAGTTTTTGCATTAGAGTATCATCAGTGTGCTTTGCAGAAGTAAAAGGTAACATTGAAATTTCTCCTTAGGCATCCTTCTTAGAGTAACTCAATCGAAATCACAAACGACATTTAGAGCTTTTACTGGACTCTAACTAACCGGTCATGGTAATGAACATAATTATTGTGGCTTTTTTCTTTTTAACCTGCAGCAATCTGTGATCATTGAGCTTTGTCTCTCATTATTCATCTGTATTAGTAGCATATACACTACTACATCAGCAGGGTGGGGAAAGAAAAAGGTGTAGTCACTTTTTCAAATTCAGATACAGGTACCTTTCAGATGTTTATTATTATTTTTGTATAATTTCTTAAATTTACAATTAGTATACTATGGTTTGATCCTATGTATATCCTCAAACCAAGACATCTTTATTTTGCTTAGAAGGAAAATTGTGCTTTTTTGCCAAACGAGATCTGCTGGGATACATAGTCTTGGATTTTCAGTTTTCCTGTTTTATGTTCTGTTGACTTTGGATTGCGAACTCTTTGTGGCAGAGACTGTCTATTTCCTTTTATGTTTATACAGCGCTTCACATAATGGGAATCCAGTCCTAACTGGAGGCATCTAGAGAGAGTACCATTCTTGAACGGTTATGTAATTTATGACATACCATTTTCCCATCTGAAAATGGCAAGGTTTGAGATAAGCAGAATTAATACAAATTGTTTGCTTAATAAAGACAAGAGAAATACATTTCCAAGGACATCTTACCTTCAAGACTGTGGATTTGAAAAATGAATAATAGATGTAAGGTAGGCCCTTTTTATTGCCTACCTAATACCTCCAACATAAAACTGTAATTGAGCATAAAAACATAAATTCCCCTAGCACAAAACATTTCTTATTAAGATAAACCTGTCAGTATGATGATACAAGCAATAACCTTGGATTACAAAAGTGTGGGCTAGAAATCTTTATAACTAATCTCACAAAAGTCCTCCCTTATTGACTTATATTTTAAGAATCAATTGCTTCAGATTTTCATTGGATTGAGAAATTGGTTGAGAAAGCCAGAATAAAATGTATATAAAATACTGATATCCCTCCTTCTGCTTTCTCAAAACTTCAATCATGCAGTTTTAGCACAGGAATGACTACTATGATTTGCTCTTTTTTTTCTTCTTTTTTTTTTTTTTTTTTCATAGCACTTGCATCCAAGTGTACCTGAAAAAAAGCCGAAAAAGAAAAAAAATAGGTCTCAGCCTAACTGCAGTTTTATATCTGAAATTCTGCATTTGTAGATACAGTACTTTTTACTGTCTCTGCAATCTGCATTGTAATTTACAGTTTAGGATATTAACTCCATATGTTTAAAAGTAAGTACCTGGTGCCATCATCATATATTCATCATTCATTTTTCTGAATGAAACCAGAGCTGATTCACTATTTTTATCTATCCTGTACTACAGATAAACAAGGGGAATAACATGCATAGTAAGAGGCTATTTGTTGAAAAAAGGTGGATTCAAGGTCTGTCTCTTCTGGTGCTTGAAGTTCTACATAATGACAGTTACATAAGTCCTATATAACACAGCAAGAATAGAGATGCTCTGTTTGTTGGCCCATATTTTTGTGTATGTGTGCTTATGTTTTTATTGCCTCCTTCTTGAAAGCAAAAATAGAATTGGTTTTTCACAAAATAGCAAAAACTGAAGCAATTACAGTGTAAAAACAGAAAAGGAATACTTTAAATTTTCAAATTATTACTGAAACATTTCAATTAATAGGTTATTTTATGAAAGCTGAATTTTTAAGCACCTAAATTTATGGCTGGATTTGATTTGAAAGTGTCCCTTAGTGAAATGGAAGTCATTAGTCAGAAAGTATGTAATGCAATTAAAATCAAAGAAAGGTTGCAGCACTTTTAATTGGAAAGATTCAGTTTGTGTTAGAGACAATATGTTTAGACTTTCAGTCTTTTTTGTGATGAGTTTAGTTGGTTGAAAATGTAAGAAAAATATACATCCTAATCATTGAGACAAGCTAAAAGAGAATGCTACATTTTCTTTTGACCTACAGTATGTACATATAGACAGCAAGATATAAATTAGTACACGTCCTTTTTGTTAAAATCATATTCTCCAAAATTAGTTCAGTCAGATTGAGTCCTGTCTTTCAATATTTTTGGCAGCGAATAAGCTTCCTCAAATCTGTCCCTCAAATGCACTTTATCCCTAAATGAATCACATTACAGAACAACGAAGCTCAGCTCCAAGCCTGTAGAATCTTTGAGTTCTTTGTATGCCAAATTTTCACTAGTGCCAGGTAGTACCTGTTGGTCTTGAGGTAAGCATATAAATGCTTATTATGAAGAGGACTGTTATTTTGTGTGTCTTGTCTGTATAAAAATACAAAATAGTAGTAGCTCACTAACAGGGATCATACTGCAAGTAACAAGACTGAATGAAATTGCACACTAATTTCATTCTCAGTATCATACAGAAATAATTTGGTAAGTCTGTGTATGAAGCACATGTGTGTAACATTGGTTTTCCAAATGTCACTTATTTCAATTTTGTACTGAAAACATATGGCATATTTAATCAAATAATAATGATTGAACCTTGCTTCAGAAATTATATCGTAAAAAAAAAAAAGAAAATAGGTTTCCCCCTGTAAGAAGTTTGAATTTCCCTCGTGTAAAACAGTAGAAACTTTATTTAAGTAAATACAAAACTGTATATATACAGTTTTCAACAAACTTCGGCATAGAGCAAATATCAGGACATTCCTTTGCTCCTTTTGCTTGTTTAACCTGACAGTGATTGGAGGGGATTGGAACATCTTTCATATGAGGAAAGGCTGAGGGATTTGGGTCTCTTTAGTCTAGAGAAAAGAAGATTGAGGGGGGATCTTATTAATGCTTTCAAATACTTGAAGGGAGGATGCCAGGGGGATGGGAGCAGTCTTTTTTCAGTGGTGCCCATTGATAGGACGAGGGGTAATGGGCACAAGCTTGAACATAGGAAGTTCCATCTTAACATGAGGAGGAACTTCTTTACTTTGAGGGTGGTGGAGCACTGGAACAGGCTGCCCAGAGAGGTTGTGGAGTCTCCCACTCTGGAGCCATTCAAAACCCGCCTGGACGCTGTCCTGTGCAACCTGTTGTAGGTGACCCTGCTCTGGCGGGGGGGTTGGACTAGATGATCTCCAGAGGTCCCTTCCAACCCTGACTATTCTGTGATTCTGTGATTCTGTAACTCTGAATCAAAGAAAAAGTGCTGCAGTCTGGGAAATTTTCTTCCACTTCTAGTTCATAGTATTTTTATTTTCTTGTGATTTGATAGTTTTTGTGTGAAGTAGCCCTGAGGCACTTGCCTCTACTTTTTAATCTCAGAGTTCTCTGACTTGAAGCCATGTAGCTGTGGCCATTATGTTCCAGTGCTTTCCCTGTTGCAGCTTTTATGACTCGTCTCAATATACTGAATTCATACGGAATTAATTAGCGTGAGGGTATCAATAGTTTAATTCCCCATTCAGCAATTCAGTGCTAGTAGCAATTTAAATCTAGGAAGGAAAAAATTCTGTGTTACTTTGTAGGGAAGGAATTCTAATAAGTGGTGAATGGATAATTAGACTCAGGTTCTTCTGGATAGCAACTGTTCCGTACGTTTGTGTTTGTTTAATGTTAAACAGAACAGGTGCAACAAAATTATGGAGTTCAACTAAAAACCTCTGAAACCCTGTATCTGTTAAAGTCAGTGATCGTTTTACTGCAGTTGGCAGTGATGACAAGAATAATCCCCACTTATAAGCACAAGCCGCTAACGTTGATGAGAGGTTCTTTAAAAAGAGTTAATTGCTTTCTTTAAATATAAATATGGCTAATGAAAGAGAAACAAGCAAAGTGAAGAGAAACTAAATTCTGACAGGATAGGTGGTTAGAAAGGCGATAGTACCAAAGTTTCTCACAGTCTTACTGCATCATTTACTGCATTTTTCTTAAATAGAAATGACCTTTCCAAAAACAGTTAAAAAAAAAAAAAAGAAAGATTTGCCCTAGATTTTTCTACCGGTGTGTCACTGAATGTTTACATTATAAGCTGAAAATAGTTTGCTAAGTAGTCAGAATTTAAGAGCAATTTAGATTAAACATTTTCATGCTCATTTGTGCAATGCCTCTGGTATTTTAGCAGTATAAAAAGACTTTCTTGGCTTCAAACCGTTGGATCAGGGTGATTTTGACATCCTTAATCTCTCTTTAAGAGCATTAGATATTTTTTTATTTAAAAATCTGAGTGGTAAAAGGTAGAAAGAAGTAATTTTCTAGAAATAGTCCTTTTTAAAAAGTAATGTCAGCAAACATTGTGGATAAAAGAAATGACTGAATTCTAAGCTAATGGCGCCAGAGGTAGTACAGACATGCAGAGTTTGCAAGGTCTAAGGATATGATTTTGAATAAAATATGTAGCCTTGAGCTGATTAGTCTACATGCTCACCTATGTGCAAGGAATTCAGCCCCAAGCTAAGAATCCTCATTTCAGGAAAGATGATTCTTTAAGAAATAGAATTTAGGGATCTGCAGCATGGTAACTCACAACTAAAAACGCGATCCACTCATTAGTAGTATTGCCTATTCCTGGTGCAAGAATACTGCCACCAGTGTGGGAATTGGTCTTCAGTTCTGTGACTTTTTAGGCCAGTGACTCATATGTTATTGAGTTAATTATTAATATGTATTACATTGAATGAATTATCCTTTTGGAATTTTAGCAGGAGTTAAAGGTGCTTTCAGTCCCCCCCGTAAAGCTAGTGGTAGCACTCAGGTGCACTCTAGGTTATGCTTTAGTGATGATGAGAGATAAAATCACAGTTTATAAAAACCTTCAAACACTGACATCGGTGAGGGGAGAAGGAATGCTAGTTACATAGCTGTAGTAGATCAGTTCTACAAGGTGATCTGGATGGTACATTAACATTGGCTAATAGGACAAGTATATGTTTAAATAAAAATTAATGCAAGGTCATATGTCCATGAAACAAAGGTTTTGCCACTTTTACAGGATAGTAATTTGGAAAACAAAGAACCTAAAGATCATAAAGGACACTGTTCAATTGAACATTAGCTCCAGTGTGATGGGATGGCTAATAGAGCAAATGTAATTCCTGTACACAAGCAGAGGACTGTCAGTTGTAATGGCACCTACATATGACATTTATGAGAGCATAATTGGGACACTATATTCATTTCTGATGTCTGTATTTTGAGAAGAATGTTGATAATTTGGAAGGAACTTCAAGAGCAATATAAGATTTGGGAAACCTATCCTATGCTGGTAGACTAAAGACAACAAATTAGATTTTTTTGTCAAAAAGACATTTGTAAAGTTACTTGAACATAGTCTGCAAGTACTAACATGAAAATAAATTATAGAGGGGTTTGAAATCTAAGAGGCATACAAGATGGAATACGTGAAGACTAAGCTAGACAGATTCAAGCTAGACAAAATTAGGCTAAAACTAAGATGCATATTTTTACAATGAGGTTAACCGCTTTTGCAGCTTATTTAGAGGTGTGATGAATTCTCAACTATGTAGAAATTGGCTGTCGGAGCAATGTGTGTTATGTCTTGATCTCAAGTTATTAGGAGTGTATAGAAATCATTTGGGTAAAAATGTATTGCTTATGTTACACAGAAGGAGGCAACACACAAATACTACTACTTTTCCTTAAATTTGTAAGGAAAATTCTGTGTGGAACACAGTGAGACCAGGATTTTACCTATGAATCACTGAGAAAAAAGTCCATGATAGGCCTATGAGAAAATCAAGATACTCTCTAAGGGTTTGTCGGTCCTGCCACTGCAGTGCTGTGTGGATATACCAATGTTGCTGTCATACGTGAAGTAGCAGAGGTAACTACACCTGAGAAGATTAAACAAGCCCATGTGATCAGCCTGGCAAAAAAACTAGTTCAGACATTCCCCCGTAAGTTGTGCGGCATGTATATGTCTTTAAACGTGATGCTAGTAAAAACCTCACATTTAACACTCCAGTATCTTGCAGACACCAAAGTGACATGATGATGGCATTTCCTTCCATACTGGAATAGCTCATTGGATAAATTGTAGGATCTCATTGCCTTTCTGTGAATAATTAGTCCATGAATTTTGGCTGTAATTGCAAAATAAGCCATCAGTTTATAGCAGAATCTTCTACTATTCCTTAAATACTGTTAAATTGATTCTTCTGTGGTTTCAAATTTCTAGATCATCCAGCTCTTCTTTAATCGTATGTTGTACTGATGATGCCTTCCATCTTTGGAAAGTACAAATCAACAAATTTAAATATCTATAAAGTCATAGTCAAAGAACTACAGAGTTATTAATCCCAAAGCCAAGCCTTATGAAACACTAATAATAAAATTATTCTAGCATAACTCATTGTTTTCTCCTTTTTAGCTTTTAAGATTTTTCATTGGAGTAATACAAGTTTTACACTTTCATTGCCATGTGTTAGCTCCACTGAACTCCAGCCCAATTAAATCTTCATTTTCAAACCTTAAAAGAAAAAACAAACAAACAAAACCTGTTTCACAGGAAGATACATATTTAGCTTGGCACAGAGCTTTACAACTTTGTAAACTTACATTGCCCTTTGTCACATTTTTCATTTACCTTTATCAGTTCAATTATACTTCCCTTCAAAATTTCATCTAAAACCTTTCAGCTCTTAAGGTAAGATTAATGAGCCTGCAATCGCCAAGATCGCTTTTATCAATTTCTTAAATATACACATGGCGGTTGCTACTCTGCAGTTATATGCCGTTTTCCTGGTTTTGTTAGATTTATTAGCAATACTTGTTCTTGAATTTGTTTTCATGTTCTAGTTTTCCAGAGATTGGAGATGAACCAGTCATACTGAGATATTAAACTCTTTGGATGGTGTTTCGTGCTGCTATGTTGTATTCTGTACACTCATTCCCATTAGCCTTCTGCGTTTGCTTACATCTTTTTGATTATTATTTTTACTGATGTATCAGATAATATAATCCAGAAGACCAAAGGAAAGGCCTGTCCATCATAAAGCATGCTGGTAAATACCTAGCATACAAGTATTGTTCTGATCATTCATACTCAAGAAAGACTAATGGAGAATGAAACAAGAAAGAAAAGCCTTTTTGACATTTCTGGGCTGCTAACTAAGATTGCAGCAGAGCCAGTTCAACTGTCTGGCAACTTTGGAAAGATTCACCTAAGTTAAGATACATTTGTTTAGGCACCTGCAGGAGTGCTTGGCTGTCTGTGCTCCCCTTCGTATTACCGGGCATTCAGGCATTACAGATAGTGCACTGTTGAGAGTCATGAGGAGCAGAGAGGAGATAGTGACTTTTACCCCAAAAGCAGGCACCTATGACATGAGTCTGTTTCTTACACAGTCATGTTGCACAATTTAAGATCCTCTCTTGTGTCTTACCTGGCCTCCAGGTGTCTTCACTGCCTGGTGAAGTGTATGGTCTCCCATGTGTTCTGTGCCCTATCTGCAAGCCCCATGGGCAAGTCTTGGATATCATGGTGCATCTCAACTGACACAGGGTACCCACTCTAAAGGAAAGGAAGTATATTTCAGTGAGTAACATTACTGTACATCTGAGCATATGCCATGATACTAGATGTCCGCCTCTTGCCTGTCTGCAGTTTGCAAACTTTATGGCTTACGCATTTCTGTTCTTGAAAATTCTTCAAAAATACTGTATATGCTTGACAGCAACTGTGACATGGTAGCGAAAGTTAGACTACTTCTTAAGCTTGCCTAGCTATTGCCGAGAACTGAACAGTCCACCATAGGTTTAAGATAATAAGCTGTATAAAAAGCAAAAAGAAGGGAAGGACAGGGTTAAATATACTTCCTTATTTCTGCAGACGGAAAGTGTGAAAGGGAAAACCAGACTAATATTTTCAGCATTGCTTTTTTTAGTAGCTATATTCTTTACATATCAGAAAAGTTAATTAATTCTCACTGTTTATATTTTCCCAATCATTGATTAATTCTATAATTGATTCATTGCATATGTACTTATTGACAGAACTGGTTCACTCCATTACTGATTATCTATGTTATTGATTCATAATACTTTTATTTCTCTCCATATTTACTTCATACAGTACTTGATTCATCATATAATTACTTCACAGCTTAATTGAAACTTTGCACTATCGAGCAATTCCACAGTAATTGCTTTCAAGATAACTGATTACTTTAAGTGTGACCAATCATATTTCACCTGTCATTCTTTACAGTCCACTTCCTATTTCTTCTTCCCTCCTTCTCAAAACTGTCCCTTTGTCCTCCTCTTTCTGTGGTTCCCATTAACTCTGCATATCCCTTTTTTTCAGTATCCATGAATTAGTTCCCCGTCTCTTTCCCATTTGGTTAGTTATCTTCTTGAGTGTGTGCTTGATTTCCTGTTTTTCCACTCCAGTTATGTCCCCTTCAGTCTGACGTTTGCTCTTTCCAGCGTCTTCATTGCAATATAATGCTGGAATCTCAGAAGGAATGGTCTCGGTCATTTCTCAGAGCCTCCAACTCATTCTTCTTAACCTCCATCTGGTATTAATTTTGTTGATCATATTAGCCTGATGAAAAATCTTAATGGTGCATTAGCTTTAAGGCCCTCAAGTCGTACTATTTCTCTTGCGATCACTTCTTTGCTGGTTTGCTTTATATTCCCACTTCCATTTGTGGTCATACAAGAGTCTGTCAGTACCTCTTTTTTCCATCTGCACTTTGTGTTTTGGTGATTCTGTTATAGATTACTCTTAAAAATCAGTATACATAGAGCTCATTTAGTCACGCNTCGCAGGGATGAAGGCTCCATGTCTTCTTCACATCACGTACTCCTTGTTTTCATAAGTCCCTTTCCCCTCCTCCAAAACCTGACGACTTTGCGGTTTAGCCTCTGTTTGCTGCTATCTTGCAACCTCCTACTAAGCAGTTTGTCTTTGTAGAACCATGTAACAATGTGCATAGTCTGGGGGTTTGGTGAACACACAGTACTGAGCTTATCACAAGAACTTTGCATAGCCTGGGGGTTTGGTGAACAAACAATGCTGAGCTTATCACAATTCCCCCCCTTCTTCTGTCCCGGCAGAAAATTACGCGAACTTTGTACAAATCAAGAAGTTTGTGTATGTGAAATGTTACCCTTCAGCAATGTTCTCTCATCTTAAAACAATGAACAAACACTCATAATCTATTATCCATTTCTGATTTCAAATGCCAGCGTTCTACTTGCCATTAAGTCCGCTATTTTGTCCTGTGCTGTTTGCCTTTGTATGTTTTCAAATGACACTGTTTTTAGGCAGCTTGTGAACATTTCTTTTTTTTAGTTTAAATGTGGCCAAAATTGAAACTGTTTCAAGTCGTAAGCTACAAAGGCAATGATAAAAACATCAGACCTGATTATACTGGACCAGACCAAGGTCGATCTAAGTCAGAATCTTATCTCCAAGGGTAGCTTGTAGCAGATAAGGAAAAGACTATAACAAGAAAAGTGCAGAATGATACTTTTGCTGATTTCTCCTCCCTGGTTGCAGCAATCCTCTATTTACAGACTTCCATGAGGTGCAACATAGCCCTGCATCTCTGAACCTGTCTCTTACAGTGTGAAAAGTTACTCCTTATGTAGATGCCAAACTAAAACTCTGATTATTCTTCTCACAATTTTCAGTGGCTTTTCTTATTTTACTTTTTGAAATTGAGAGATCAAGATTTTTATACAGTTGCTCAAACTATGAAAGAATGCTATAATGATACAGTAGCAAAATGAAGTTTTTTGTTGTGTTCTTTGTACTCTTTTTAATAAATCTGACAATGAATTTACCTTTTTAACTACCATAAATTTGACGTTTCCAAAAAACTATCTGTGATCTCTGTTCTACGGGATAACGTATACTTTAGAGCCCATTGTTCACATTTATACATATGTTTTCCAAGTGTATTGTATGCTTTTTTAACATCTTATCAGCAAATCACTCAATATTGTGATTTTGGTAAATTGGTTTTAGTTTTATATCAGACAATTTTATGTCATAAGCAAACTTCTTCATCTTACCTTTCAACTCTTTTCCTGTTTATTTATGACTATCATGAACAACAGAGGGTTCAGCACAGACTACTGTCGGATTCTACCAGTAATCTCCATGTGTGGTGAAAACTGATTATTCATTTCTGTCCTTTGCTTCTTATTTCTAAATCAGTCAACAATCCATGAAAGAGCAATTCTTTTTATCATATGTTTAGTTTCTTTTAAGAGTTTCTTTTAAAGGATATTGTGAACAGTTCTGTTTATCCAAATGCATGGGTTTTGAGCAGATTACTCTTCTTTCTCATGTTAATTCTTTCCATCAGTGAAGGATATCTTTGTAATACTTCCTTCTACCAAAATTGTATAGACGCTTACTCATTGTACCAGGAGACCTGTAATTGCCTTCTGTGCTCCTGTTCCTTCATATTCTGTCACTGACAGAAATTCGTGGACACATTTGGCCTGAGCCTGACTGAAATTTTGGATTGTATCTGGTAGTTGGTAGGCTTGCAATTATATATTTAAACTTCTTCAGAAGTCTTGGATGAGTGCTGCCAGGTATGGTTATGTCTTAGTATCTTCCCATATTTTCTGTATCTTTCCTGAGAGGTTCTGTATCTTTCCTGAGAGGTTCTGTTACACTTTTATTATCCTGTGACTGTATAGACTTTATAGCAGGTTTCTCGTCTAAGATGTATTTGAAAGAAATTTTTACTGAGTTTTATATCTTTTGCAAGTCGTTTCTCAAAATCTTGTTGGGCTGCATTTGTAGCTTTAGATAAAACTTATGAGAGCACATTCTTTAATACTTTCCTTACATGAACAAACATCCGTGTTTTAAAGGGATGTTATTAATTCAAATAACCTTCTATTTCACCATTTAACTTTTTCAACTCTTTAAAGTATGATTAAAGTTTTTGTGAGAGCTGGTATACATTTACTCTGAGCTTGAGTCTTTAAACAGTTACTCCACTGAGGGCAGTGCTTCACCCTTTTAGCTCCTCCTTTTAATTTCCTTTAAAAAAATCTCAATTTTCCTACAGTTCTTTGGATTTCTTATGTTTATTATGTAACAGTAAAGGGTTGGTTTTGTTTAATTTTAGTGCATTGTGGTCATAGTTTATATTTCAACCAGGAGGAGTCTGGTGCACTTGGGATTAGAAATGGTCATTAAAGGTATCTAAAAATTTAAGCATCACAGTCCTCCCTGATATAAGACTATGTTCATTCTCCCATTAATGTGTGTTTTCTGCTCTTGCATCTCAATGACTTTTTTTACAAATTCAGTCACTGTTACGTTAGTTAGATGACTGATAGAGTAGTTCTCAAACTGTATTCTTCCTTTTTTAGCCACTCATTTTTAACCTGTAGAAATTCTGTAGTGCATGTTCATTCAATTAACTTTATTAGTCTCAAGACTTTCTTGAACATTCATTAACAATTCTTCACAAGTGCATCTTGTGGTTCATTTTAATATAAGTCATTTGTGGGTATTACAAGTCTCCTGCTGACTACCTTCTTCCAGTTGTGCCAGACGTGCCTGTTCAGTTAATATTGTTAAATCAGAGCCAAACATTCCATTTTATTTCTTTATCTTTTTGGTGCCTGAGTAGAAACACACTGATTTTTGATCTTGGTCCGTTCAGCTTTTTTAATTGGTATTTAAACTGAACTTTAGTTGGTGAGATTGCTCTTCACTATTTAATGCCTGAATGTTATTAGCTTTTCTGTCATCTCTTTTCTTGAAGATGTTTTATTACCCTCTCATGAAAGATGTGCCATTCCAAAATTGGCTTTTCTGTGCCAGTCTGTGTTCCCCAGTTATTATTTTATATCACTTTTCTCTCCTCTGGTATACTTGAGTGCCAACAACTCAGCGTCCTTTTTGGGTCAGCTGAAGTCCATCCTTTCCATAACTGCTCTTTATATTCTAGAAGTTCTCTAATTCATAATAATTCTAAATCTGCATGTTATTCAGTTGTGCGTTCTGGCCTCCAGGATGTAGGCATCTCAGAAAATGCTACCATGATCTCTAATCTCTTAGAGAGCAGCTTAAATTTTCCCTCTGTCCAGCTTAAATTTTCCCTCTGTCCTTTTTCTGCTGTAAGAGATGGTCTATTTTCATTGCTTTCGTCTCCAGCAGTCAAGTCACAGGCATGTTACACCCAACTCTGCATTCTGTAGCCTTTTTCTATTATTTGAGATCACTACTTCACAGAGGTGTATACTAGATGGCAGGGTGATGTAAAGCAATCATTTAAGAGGAAAGTCCCACTGATTGGTTCGTTTCCCCTTTTCAGCTACGTGCACTTCTACATCACAGTGTTGTCTCATCTCATCAACACAGATTCTATGAAGGTTCTGCAGTCTTGGGAGCTGTTTGCAGACTGAACCAGAGTTAATTCTTTCTTCAAGGCAGTTGCTTTCTCTAATAGTTTTCATTTTATAGGAGAAGTTGTCATATGATTGCAAGGATCTATTAGAATATTTTTAGCAAGAAAACTATGGAAAAAAGATCCTGCATGAAACAGAAGTGTAGTATTTCTAGCACAGAAAAGACATGGTCAACAACAAATGTACTGAAATGCCCGAATAACTTTGCCCATGTAAGAAAGTGCAGGTTCAAAACCACTAGAAACACAAAGAATATTTGGAACCATGCTTAAGATTTTGCTATTTAACATCTGTTTGACTTAGTCCAATCCTGAAGGACAGATCAATAGATACATTTACATGCCTATTAATTTGAAATCTTTCAGGTCAAAGTCAGGGCTTTATAAACAGGAAAGAATTTCTATCTTTAAGTAAAGTTCTCATAAGCATGTATTAAGGAACTTCAGAGGAAGATGGAGAATTGAGGAGGGAAAGGCAGAGGAGTGCAGTGGAGGAATTTATTTTAATTGTGTGTAGAGGCAGACTGATTCTTTCAGTTAGAATTTTTCTAATTTGTTTTCAGCAAACACCAGCACTGGTTTAGTAATGATGATATTTATTTAACACAGTTCATCTAAATAAATCCCAACAGTATTCAATAAATTTACTAAGAGATAGAACTAATTGCAGATAGTATTTTTTTTTTTTAAAGTGGTTGTCAGCATTGAATTTTAGTTACCCATAAGGTGAGCAGTAAAAACAAACAATGAAGTAGTTTAGGTATGATGTAAGCATATTTGTTTTTGAAAAATGTGCCAGGGAACATCTGTATTTCCTAATCCTGTTGGTTTGGTGTTTCCAGTCAATGCTGTAGGAGTGTCATAGACTATTTGGTGAGAAGGTCATGTACATTTTGTACATTGGGGTTGAATGCCAGTGGGAGTAGCCTGTACTCTGGTCTGTGTTCTCCAGAGACCAGCTGTGCACTTGTGTGAAGCCAGGCTGATCATGGGACAGTAACACTGAGGCTAAAAATGTGCTGCACCTTCAAAGCAGTATCACCCTCAAGAGTACCAGTGCAGGTTCATTGTTGAGCATGTAAGAAACTTTAATTGGATAAGCCATCTCACTTTGTCACATTCTCACTGTTTTTTTTTTTGTTGGTTTGTTGTTGTTGTTGTTTTTGTTTGCTTCTAGCGTTTTTTTTTAACTAGACATGATGGTCCAGTAAGTGAAGCTGTGAACGGGGACCCAGAAGTTCTGTGTTCCCACTGAGTTCAAATAGGCTTCCTGAAGGACCATCTGTAACTCATGGAATTTGTCATATGCTTGTGTTCTTTCTCTGCTACAAGGAGTTGGCATTTATCATTGTGGTTTTGTGGGAATAAAGACTGCTGATAGCTAAGGGCGATACTTAAAAAGCAGACTATGCTGGAATGAAACAAAGAGGGATATTATTAGGAAAAATATAACTGTGCACATTTCATTTATTGTTGGAATACCATATAGTGCATCCCATCTAATAATAAAATACTTACATTAACATTGGAGGTCTTTTCATGAGAAAGTCTGTAGAAAGGTCAGCCAAGTGTCATCATCTCATTTTACCGATGTCCTGGTAATTGAAGCTTACTAGAGGATTATCTTTCCATATGCTTTCTAAATGTCTTATACCTTATATTGAATAGTAAGAAAGTAGCATCAAATTAATGTAGATATTTCAACTATTAAAGTTGGGGTCTAGACTGGGGACAATATCTCTCTAAGTAAACTGGAGATACAGATTGATAATATATGCAGCAGATCCAAGCCCACATTGGTTAGCATGTGCGTACAATGTATTCAGTGAGGTTCCATTAACCCAAGCCTTGTGTTTTATACATTGGGGCACTGAGTGAGACCCTGTTGCAATGTTCACGAAGATAGTTGCTATAATGTGTCACATAATCTGAGGATGCTTTGTATAAATAATTCCTAACATTTTTTCAAATATTGCTGCCCTGTATGGAGGATCTGTGGCCAGCCTTAATGTGTTAATAGGCATGAATCAGACAGGGAAATAGTATGCAGTATTTCAGGAAACACCAAGGGTAAGACTGATCTAAAACCAGTTTTTCAAATTGAAAAAAAGTGAGTCACTTTGACAGAGTCATTTATCCTACCAGTTTATCTCCATTAACTACAGATGTAGCCCGGGTTACTGTTACGTAGCCTGTCGTGTCTGTGATAGTTTAAATGCATCAAATACTCTCATGGATAAACAACTAAAGTTTTACATGGCTAAAACTAATGAATTACTTAAGACCTGATCAGCTGTCATTTTTGCCAATAACCTTTCCACTGCTAATACAATTTGCTGTAATGTATACCTACCCCAGTAGGTCCAAGGTCGTCAAAACAGATTCATCATTGTCAACTTCCATGTAACTTTGAAGACTGCAGTTCCCTGAGGAAGGACTTTTGTGCCTTAAAGCCTGTCTCCTCTTTATCTGTCTATAGCCTATAGGCATCCTGTCTCCCTAAAACTGTGTCACGATCACATCTTTAGACTATCTCAGTACAACAGCATTGCTGTTTCACAAGGCAAACCTATTCATCTATGTTCCTTCTGTGGCTAGGGGGACGGATGCTCTGCAGGTGCTAAACTCTCTGTTGATCTGAGAGGGAGTCTGGAGAACTAATTTAGGTTAGATGTTTTACTTTTATATAAGTAAAGTGATAAAAATCCAGTAACAAAATCCTGTACATTTAAGTACTGAACTTAGTTTCCACACTATTCAAGGACGGTGATTTTCAAGACAATAGGAGCGTGCATGTTGATTTTCAGAGCACCTAAAAATGTCTGTTAAATTAGAAGCTCATCTCAGTTTAACTGTGGTGTCACTCCACTAATCCAAACTCATAAAATATGCAGTGTGTACCTGCAAGAGTCATCTCATAAAAAAAAAACAAAAATCAGCAACATCCTGTATGTACACACTAGTCATCTGAAAATACATATTATTTCTCTGGTCAGATATTACTTACGCATATTCTTTTTTTTATTGTATGCATTATTTGTAAGAAAAAACTTAAGAGCTTGGCTATTGGGTAAATTTATATTGTCACATGCATGATAATTTTTAAAACTTACATTATTTACTGAATAGACCTGCTAGACTGCTCTACTGAATAAATAGAAATCTTGGCACAGTCAACAAGTTTGCAAATACATGTTATTTACATAATCCTTTTCACAGAAGTATGCACAATATTTTCAAGATCTATTTATGAATAGTGTTAATTAGAGAGGCAATTTATCTTCTAATGGACCCTAAATGTGCTTATGGTCTCCTCAGTTGTTCCTTCTTTGTTTACAGATTTCGGCTCAAGAGATTTTTGGGAGTATCTCTTTTGTCAGCATAGGTGTAGTGCTAAAAGTCCATGCATGTTTTTTTTTTTTTTCTAGGGCATTAAGTCATGTTTCATGAACTTTAAAGATCTGTATTACATTAGCTTCAATATCAAAGAACTTTTGATTTACATATGTTGTGAAAATGTTTGAAAGCAGTACTCCCCCATTCTCCCTATTTTTCTTTAAGTTATTTCTGTGACAAATGTGGATGTTAAAGCTCAAACTTCTGGAAAAGTTTCATCTTGAGTTATGCCTCCTAAAATGCAGATTTATGTACTTGAACTGCTGATTAATAAAGCTATGATATTTGTGAGTAAAGTCAGATTCTTTGATATGATAATTTTGATGAAGATTAACAGTATGTAAGCTTTGGGGTTTTATTTTTACTTCTTCGTCATGCAGTCTTTGTTCTGCCTTGCACCATATTGATGAAAGTCTACATTAAATGACTGGAAAATCCAATTTCTGTACTTACTTAGTGTAATGAATATGCAATATATTTTTTTAAGATTGGATAGGTTTTAGTTTCTATTAAAAAAATAAAAGGATAAAAAAAAAGGAAAGTGACATTAGTTCGTGCCCCTATGTTTGGATCTGCTTTGAGAAGGGTAAATTGATTTCAAAATTCTGGTTTTGCCTTGCTTTCACCATGGCAGCTGAGCGTGCTCCCTGGTAGGAGTCAGTAGATCCATGAGGAGTGAGACCTGAACAAGTTGTCTGCACATTTGTGCATATTGCCTGAGGAAAAACTCCAGTGATTGCTGTCACCCTGTTGTTATCTGAGAGAATGATCGTTCTGACAAAGACAATTGCTGCCCCAACATTTCTGTTAACATAAAGATTGATTCTGCCCTTAGGCATGATTTTGAGGTCTCAGTGGAGCTCCTGAAGCTTTTTCTTTTCCCTTGTACATACTTGCTTGGGTTCTTTCATGCTTGGCATTAGTAAACATATTTCAGAACACAGGAATTAAAACTGTGGACAAAGGATGTTGCTAGGTACTGTATTTCCTCAGATTGACATTACTTGGAGGCCAATGTATGGATAAATTTTCAGAGAAAGACTACAGAAAATATATATTAAGGATGACCTTCAAGCATGATCTGGTGTTGAAGTATAGTTACCCATCGCTGTAGGTTATTATCAGAGGGACAACATGTATTTTTAGTTGGGGAAGATTCTCAAACAGGATTTTTGTAGTATGTGGTTGATTGTTTTTTGTAGGATAAAGCTTCAATTCCACTTCCCAAGGATATACATTAGTCCTTAAATAATCAGAATGCAGGGAATGATTTGGTACGACAGCTGAAGAAAGCATCTGTAATCCCTTCCGACAACCTAAGTTATTTAGTATTTTTAATGTGAATTTGATAGTTCTGATTATAATCATCTTCAGAAATTCCTAGCACAAACCAAACCTATTCTTGAAGAATTCTGTAGTGGCTTATTATTTATTATATTCAGCTTCTCCACAGTAGGGGTTTTAAGGTTTTGTAAAAGAAGCTGGATATTAGTGCCAGAGGCCAGCAGATAATGAGATGACTTATTCCACAACTGGAAGGGGTTATTAAAAAAATTAATTTTTAAGATGTCAAATGCAATATATATGCAGATAAAATTAACAAAAAGATAGTATGTCATATGCCCTATGTTATTTTTGTATTGCTGTGATTTTTGTCTTCAAACAATAGCTGCTTGAAAAACATGCAGTTACTCCTTGAGTTGCGACAATGATTGAGAGCTGGTTGAGCACCCACCTGCTTGAGTAGGCTTGTTTTGTCACCAAATACATGCTTCTATAATCTACAAACCAAATGTAAGACAGAAAAATTTATTCAGGCAAGCAATACAAATTTACCTCTCTCTGATCAGGATTCCCAACAATTCATCATTTTAATGTATGCTTTGCCTCAGCATAAAAACCTACTTACAGGGCTTTAACTTACTGTGATACAACGTGTTGAACAAAGTAACATGACTTAGAGAACAAGTCCTGTTGCAGTTAGCACCACAGTTAGCCTGATGAATTCTAATACTGCAAATAATTTACTGAAAGTGACCTGTCATAGTATCACCTATTCAATGACCAGACAGGGGAGAGTGAAATCCCCCTCAGACACAGCTGCAGAATCAAACATAGGTCACAAGGTCATATTTCAATATTGAGCTTGTTTTCACTTGTGTTCTTTATAGTCTATGAACTTCTGACTTTGTTATTTAGTATGTTTGATATATTGATTAGTAAAGGTTTTGTTAGTTCACAACACTGGAAAAGCGTGGTAAGGCTAGAAATAAGCACCTCTTGTATCTTATTTGCTATATTAAAAATAATCCTTTAGACACAGTTTGTTACTGTTTGTCTTTCCCTGCTGAAAGGAAGTCATCTAGATCTTCAAAGTTGATTTAGTATGGGTAAATAAATGGATATTGTATGCCAAGCATGGGAGACTATTTGTTCCTACTCGGTACCATCTTCTTTTAGATATTCCAGGTGTGGAAAGTTTAGTGTTTAATACCAAATTTACTTACCTGAAGTTCTTTGTTGTTAGACAGCATTTTTGAGTTAGCAAAGCAATACAACAATGTATTTAAATCACAATATTGGGACAAATTACACTTTGCAGAATATAGAAATTTCAATATACAGTTGAATGACAATGTGAATCTCGTTACCAGTCTGAATAATATGCTCACTGTCGTGACAGTGGATGTCCGCGGTGGCCAGGAAGGAATACAGGGAGTGAGAAGTCAGATCAAACCCATTGCTACATCCCAAGCTCTTTTTGTTCATTGTTTTTTATAGTCTTACGTTTGGCCAAGGTGTGTATGTACCCCCCCAATGCTGGTCTGGCACACAGAGGAAGACATTTGCTCTCTTTCTTTAACTCAGGGATGAACAGTTAGTTACGCAGCTGGTAGAATCACTCAATTGACATAACCAGTTGATCCACTAAACTGATTGCAGCTGGCTGATCCACTCAGCTGATATAGTCATTTATCCAGACCAAAGACACCCTCTGGGCCTCTTTGTATGGAGCTAAGTTCTGCTTTCTTTGCAGCAGCTGTTCCCAGTCACTTACGACATCTTCCCCTGGGTTTCAGAAGCACATTGCCCTTGGCCATCCATCTCCTCTGAGCCTTCTTCCATTGTAGGGGTTCCCTGATTGATCACAGTTCCTCAAAATGATACACAATTATAATTTAATATCTGTTGACCACCTTAAGAAAGTCTTAGTGGCACCTTTGCAAGAAATTCTGTCTTCTACAAGTAAATCAAGCCGTATCCCTAGTGCAGCTGATGGTTCTCTGCACACATGACCACAACAGGGTGTCTCACAGCAGTGAATTGCAGTGATAGTTCACTATATTAAAAACTCTTTAGACAAGCTGGTCCTAATTGTCAAGATGACAGCAATCACTTTAGATGCTGATGTTGAGTGTAACAGAGATCAGACTGAAAGGAGATGGTGATTTTTTTGAGTAAATATTATACTGAAGGAAATTAATAGATTAATAATATCATAATAATTGAATAAAAAGTCACACGGCTGTCATTTGGAAGCTGTTTCCAAATTCAATACGGTGCCAAATTGCTTTGTCAGAAGATTTTCCTGCAAAATTCATGAAATCAGCAAGGAGGTTCCCATCTTCTTCATATCTAAAAACAGGTAGAGAACTTATTCAAGATACAGAAGTCAAGTATGTATTTCCACTTGTTTGATTGTATTATTTGATTGGTCCATATTTGGACTAACAACTCCTGTGTGAAGTGCTATAGATTGATTTAGATTTTCCTACTACTTTCATAATAGTTTTGGTTGATATTAAGGGAAAAGAAATAAGCATGTTTAGACTTTTTTCCTAGAACACGTCTGTATATTTATTGGAGAAGAACCTGGAAAAGGTTTTTCTGTATCCCAGGTTAATATTACAAATACCCAGACAACAGTTAAACACGAGCTGTTTGAAATTTTGGTTCAATGAATGGCAAAGTTCACTGGTGAGATAGAGTGCATCCCTTCTGGAAATCTCAACAGAATGTTGAGTGCAGCTCCTTAACAGTCCTGAAATGTGTGTTTTCTCGCGTATTTGAGTAATATTCTACCTAAGCACTGACAAGCAGGCTCCTTCCCCCATTTTTAAAAACAGTACCTAAATCTGTCATTTAACTTTCATTGATTTGCTTTTATAAACAGCAGTTGGAAATAACCAAACTACTTCAAGTGCAACAAAATTGTGGTCACATGTAGTTTCCTTACTCTAGACCATTTTCTGGTTTCAAAGTTAAGGCTTTGGGTTTTATTTTTTATGTAACACAAGAATGCATGACTGTACTGTACCCGTTCCAAAAAATATATTTTCCATCCTGAAAAGGAAAGAAATAAATCACAATTACAGGCTGGAAGGAACGTATCCTAGATTGGGATGCAGAGCCAATGTTTTGAATTCTTGTATTAAAATTTGAAAGGTAAATTTATTTTAAAAGAATAAAAGAACATTCTTTGAAAAATTTAGAATGCTGCGTACTAGCTTTCGTGAAATTGAATATTTATCAAGTCTTAATACATGGAAGTTTCCTAAAATATTTTCATGGGAAGATTAATCAGTTTGTCAGATTGCTAATTGTTTTGACAGTTCCGTAATATGTTTTGGTCTGTATATTAGATACTGTTCTATTACTTGTAGTGAGTATTTACTATATCTGATATTCATAAGAATGATGGTATCAGTAATGTTCTGTAAGGTTTTATATTCAGCATATTTTTAACAAGTACCCATTGGTATGTCCTTTAAAGAAACGTATGTCTTTATCAAAGCCACAGTGTAATAAAATCTGTTTTAATATGCTGACATTTTCATGAATAGATATGAACATGTAGTTGGTCACGGACTTGGGAAAAGATAAATGCTAGAAAACTACATCAGAAGTACCCAGAAGTGATAATTTTTAATAACTTAATGAACTAACCATCCTTCTGGGGAAAAAAACAAGTGCTATGGTTTCATGTTTATTATTTATAATCTGTGAGCCAAATATTTATATGATAAATTCTAAAATATTCAAAGTTCTGTACTCTCAACCAGATGGCAAGAATATACCCATAGCATTTTATACTTTTAAAACCTATTTTAGGGGTATAATGTTAGTGGAACACACTTTTATACTTCATGCAAAAATGCTCCTTTCTATTAGTTAATCTGTGTTCATTCTTTGCTTGACTTGGAATGAAAACATTCTATTCTACTATAATATATATATAAAATGCATGTTTCTTTCTTGGACAGGAATCATTTACAATTTTGGACGTCTTGAGTGAAATCTTGCCCCTGCAACCAGGGTCTCTTCCCGTGTGCCTTATTCATTAGTCACGATAGTCCAGGCATGGCTGACCTGAATCACTTGAGCCAGATACAACTCAGAAGTCAAAGGCAGAATTTGTAGTAAGGCTGTGGGGCACATGACAGCTTAGAGACATGTGGTTGCACGAGGGCTCCTGGATAATCCCTTGCTGTGGAAAATGAGCTGGTAAGAACAGGAGAGGCTGGCCATAAGTATGTAGGGATCCATTTATACATTCCAGTCCACCCTGTCCTTCAGTGGAGAGGTAGGGACCTTTGGAAAGCCACTGTCATGTCCTGCCCGTGGACTACAGCACACCCACAGCCGCTCCTGTGTCTGTCTCTCCAACGTGTGTGGAATGAATCTTGTCGCTCTTGATCCTCTGCTATTTTTGGAGTGTGGTTCATGGTGTCAGGAGTGTCGATACTGTATCAGCTGTATTGCTTTTGGCTCCAGTTTTAAAATAATGCTTTCTTGCCTAATTTTTCTCTGATGCACTGGTTCTTAAACCGTGTGGTTAAATAGAAAGAGATTTAATGAAAATGTCAAAATGATCAAAACATTTTTCTCTTTCTATTACTTAGTGACACAGAAACATTTAGTACTGGTGATTTAGTGAACTGCACAGACTAATCTGGTCCCTCTCCATATCACCCAAAAGTCTTCAGAAAAGGTTGGCATTTGGATGTTAGCATTGTGTGTTCCAGCTTGCTCTGCACAGGTGCTTGTGTTTCTCACAACAGTGAAGAGTGGTACAAGAGCCCTTTAACAATTAAGCCTAGATTTGATGCAGTCAGACTGAGTGATGCCAAAAATGAGTGCCCAGTTCTGCTTTGGTTACCATCAGTGTAGAATAAGGAAGCCAGTCCACTTACTTGGTATGATGAGCTTTGTAGCTGAATTATGGATGGAAAGTTTTCTAAATCCAGAAAATAAGATTCATTTCAGCTATTAGCCTTTTTCATAATAATACAGACTCTTGAAATTTTACTGTTAGTTACTAGCATATACATACATGCACACAGTGCATATAATGTGTGTATATATCTATATACTGGATGTATATATTAAGGTAGTGTATGCATATAGGTAGTGTGTATATATATGATGTGTGACTTCTAAAGGAACTACCAGATAATCTTTGCACAGTATTTCAGCATTTCTAATGTGTTTCACATAAGCTTATGCATTTTCAGGAGAGCGGTTCAAGCAGTATTGATGTTGCCAGCCAGCAGAGATGGTGATGTGGTCAGCTCTGCTCTTGGGCCCAGGCTGTTTCTTGGCTGTCTCAAAGCTTGCGCTGGCACAGGTAGTGAATGGGAACTCAAAGCATGTGTGGTTATTAAAGAGATAGCAACTGTGTTTTTCAGAAGAGGTTGATTTGGGTTGGTTTTTATTTTTTAATGCAGCCTTCTGAGTCTTCTTATGACCTTCACAAAATCATTGCAATAACAGTATTTGATCTCAGTTTGCATTGGTGCAAATATATTGAAGGAAGGTTTCACAAAACGCTGTTGCATTTATGTAAGGCTGTTTTCCAATTTTGTTGAAGTTATTGTGTCTGCTTTTTTTGAATTTTGAATAATTTTTAGATCTAGGTTTACTTCAGTATTTTGGTGCAGTTACTTTCTTATTACAAATATATATACACTCTTAATTTACTCTTCCAGGTAAAATTAATGTAAGGGGGTGACACTTTCCAAGTAGAAAGTTACACTATTCCAGGAATATTAGAAGAATCCAAGTTGGACATATTATATTGGGACTACCTTTTCTTAATGGCATCAATAAGGGAGCAGTAAAGAGAAGTTTTCTCTTCTAATGGAGTATTATATACTATGCAATGATTACTTTTTTTTTTCCCCTTGTAAGGGAAATCAAATCAGTTTCCACAGAATTCGGGGTTCATGGTTCCAGAGAATTCAGTTTCCACAGAATTCGGGGTTCATGGTTCATTTAGGTGGCAAAAAGACCCAGAGTTGCACTGAGCTATTAAAAGGCAGAACATATGGAAGAAAAGTGCTAAATAATTTTAAATTATACAATTTTACTACTTCAGAAAACAGCAGGTATTTCAATCTAATATTTGTATCAGTGTCTTCTTGTCCATGTATGATTCCTGCAAGTTTTGACAGACTTTTTTTGTTTTTTTTTATTGAGTGCTTTGGACAATGATACAGGCTTATTTTGAAGAATCACATCTTTATGCTTTTTAGGTTTTTTTGTACAACTTTGTGAAATTTCTTTATGAAATGGGTATCTGCATATTGTGAATTTAGGACTGACTATTCCCTGTGGAACTTTTGTACGACAAATTACTATCAATCTTTAACTTTGTAAAGTATATGACTCTTGGCAGGAGGTGGAAATGCTTTGGCAAGTACACACTGAAAGATGTACTCAGTTTTTCATGTTTTCTTCCCTTGTGATTGCATTCTCTTACCTGTGCTATTATTTATTTTCCTTCTACTCTTTGTTCTTAAAAAAAATAAATACAGTATTCATTGAATAGTTAAGAAAAAAGGTAAAAGAAAAAATGTTGAAATGTATTTTTTTCTACAGAAATCCGTCCTGTATGCTTACCCTTAGTGTGAGTTAGAGGATCTTTGCAAGCTTCTAGTTTTTTCTGGTTCCTAAAAGACACAGCCTGGAGTAAGGAGGTTTTTCATGCTCTTTCATGAATTACCTATATTACACAAGAGAAATGGAGACCACTTAGTTTTATTCCCCAAATCATGGCACTGACTGTAAGTCCTCCCTAATCCTGGAGAAGACTTTTCTTTCTCCTCTGATCTATTTCTTTTCCATTGCCAATCTTTTCTCTCTTAGTTTCATTATGCCCTTTGTCTCCCTTTTGCATTGCTCTGTCGTGCACTGAAATATATTTGCTATATTTCTCAAGTAGTCTTTTATGAGTCACTCAGAGTAATTATCTGGTGCGTGTTGTCTGCATAGAGGCCTCAGGCTTCTGAGGTCTCCTGGGTCTTCCTTGCGTTTCAAGCTAAGAATTAACAATTTGTTAAATGAGGGTGTTTAGTGCTCCCTTCTGTTTTACAAGGCATCCAGTGCTCCCTTCTGTTTTACAAGGCATCCATTTCTACATCAGTCCTGGCTATTTTTGCGATGAAAGGGCTTAACAGTATTTCGTGGACAGGCCAGAGCACCACTATTGAAGATCCAGGGTAGCCCGAGTCCACTGATTGCCTAGAATTAGCTTGCGCTCCAGGCTTCTACAACTTCTTGTGAAAGCCAAAAACTTTTAGGATTTTAGAAATTCTTCCTACCTCTTGAGAGGTGAGACTTAGGAGTGAAAAGCACATAAAAATGCTGGCTTCAGAAAAGCTGGATTCTGGGGAAGATAATCTTCCCTTTTAAATCTGATTTAATACATTTCTTGGTTTCTCTGCGTATTGTAAGTAATATCCTTACAGAAGTTGTTTATCATGGCAATGAAACAGTTTCACTAACATAGTAGAACCGTTTAATTGCTATTGCTGTTTCAAATGCATTAATCTTGCGTGGGATGCATTATTAAACTAAATAATGGTGTGTTTTGTCAAATTTAAAGAAAACCCCCTATTAAAGTGATGTATGTTAATTCTCTGGAAACCATGAGACATGCTAGGTCTTCTGGATTTTTTTTTAGAAAGAAAATAAGGATTTCATCTATCTGATGATAAATATTTGCAGTATTGCACTTACCACCATACATGGTATCACAAATAAATAATGGCCCTGTCTTTTGTACATATTTTTGTTACTAATGTAACTTCCTTTCTCCATAATGAGAATTATTATTTTATTAGAGAATTACTAACTATTCAGTTGTGATCCAGCTGTATCATTTATGATTAATTCTTTAGAGGAAGGAGAAACCAAAGAAAAACACTTTTTGTGTGTAGCATAATAATTTATAAGAAATATGACCATATTTTACTTCTCTTTTCTAAAATGAGAATTCCAAGAACATTGTCACATGTTTTTACCTACTTGACATACCCAGTTAAAACTAGCAATTTTTGTTCAGAATTCTTATTCTTCTTGAACTAATTTAATTTTACTGCTAAGTTCCTCTAAATATATTTCTAAATATCTAACCAAATGACCTATTTCTGTAAGTTTTTCAGCCATTTAGCTTGCCACACTATATAATATTTAATTTAAGTCACTATTCAGAGCTCACACATGCCATTACAAAGGTGTGGTTTTACTTGGATGATTGGCTTAAAACATTTTATGGCTTTATTTAAATAACTCTTGTTCTGATTTTGTTATTGTTTCGCATTTATCACTTGTCTAGGTTGACACAGTTCATTTTCTCTATGTTGTTAAAAAATGCGTTACTAAGATGGGCGTATTGACATTATAACTATATATGTCACAATCATTTTATCCCTAAATATTGTAAAAATGTGAAAAGTGTTATTGAGCTCGGTGAGGTTCTTTGCATACAGAATTATTCACATGCCTAACTTCATATACTGGTAAAGCCTATGTATGGAGCATATGCTATACGAAAAAAATTACCTATTTACAGGTGTAAAGCTGCTGATGTCCAGACCACTCTAAATAGGGTGGGAGAGAAATTTTTGATGAGGAGAACTTGGCAAACATCCATGGTATCTGAAAAAACTGTAGGGTTCGAAATGTCAACATACTGCAAAGGAACGCTACATGTTAAAATCCTTCCGTTTTATTTCTAAAAGCCTCATATAAAGTATACTACACTCAGACTCAGTATTTCTGATCTACTGCTGTCTTGCTTTCACCATCTGCTTTTACGAAACTATTTTTACCTTAACAAGTATCAGTAGCTGCCACTGAGTGGCCCTTTGATGTTCAGTCAATCACAGATGAGAATGAAATAGCATAATAGACCATAATTTCCTGTCTGATCATAAGCTCAGCCTTGTGTTCTGGCAGATTTCCTTCAAACTACTTGACAAATGCACTGGCACAGGGAGTGACTGGTTGCAGCTGTGTGCCTGTTTTATCAGAAAGACAGAAAGAAAGGAAATCTTGAGAAATACTGAGGTATTTGTGAAATTGAGATGGATCTTCTTCTGGGAATATTCATAGTTAGAATGAAGAACTTGGTTTTTTTCAGCAAAAAAGACTGCTTGTTCTTTCAGGCCTCAAAATAGGTTTTGAAAATGTGTAAATCACATAGAGGACTACATTGCTCTTTTAGCATCATTCCTCCTGACAACAGGAGCAATGGAAACACGGCACACGACCCAAAATGATGGGCCTACCACATGGCCTACCACATTTTCTTCAGAGCTGAAAGACTTGGTCAGCACAGTCAGCGTTTAACCAAGGTTAAGATAGATTCTGCTGTTTCAAACTGTATTGCACCTTCCATGCCTCACAGAAATGGTGGTGCATTTCTGTCTTCCACCCATGGATGTAAGGTGTGCAAAACAGGATTTTTGAAAGAGAATTCGTGGAACTGTGCTATGCAGATATATCTTGGTAGCAGTATGACCCATTCCCAAAGGTTAGGTGCAGCCCTTACTTGCTGCCTCTCACTAAGCTTCAGCTTTTCCAATGTAAGGCAGAATATAGCCCATGTGTAGAGAATTACATGTAATCAAACACAGATTTATTGTTATGCTTGTTCAGAAATTTTAAATTCATACCTTGTTGGTTAGAATGTACTTTTGGGGAAGAAGTCTAAATTTTGATCTAAGAAAAATGAAAGGGGTATTTTAACTTAAAAATTGTTTTGAATAAACTTTAACTTCAGCAAGAAGGAACTGATTCATCGTGTCATCATCAATTCAGCTGTTATCTCACATTTTAATTTATGTAGACCTTGCTTTTGTCAAAACAAGTCTTTTCAATAATCTTTATCTGACGTTCATGAAATGATACATGCCCACAAAACCTTTGGCTTCAGTACATTACATGTGCCAGTGGAAACGTGCTCTTCCAGGGGGATTATGACCTGAACTAGATAAACAGTCTTATTCTGACATCTGAGATATTTTGATCTATCATGGTGATAAGCTAAAACTTCAGATTATAAGACCTCCTTTTTAATGGTAAAATTACTTTATATGGCTATCTTAGTCTTTAATAAAAAAAACCCTATAGTTTCTTAGTTTTCTAGTGAAATATACCTTGAAATTATAGGCCTGCAGGCCTAGAAATATCTAACTTTGTATCAGCTTGACCTAGATCTGACAGAGAGAGACAGAAATTATTATGTCATCTTCCTCAAACTTGCTGATGTATGGGACAGTAAATGTAAATGCAGCAAAACAGATTGGCAGAGAATTGGTAAAGTGGCAAGAAACATACGTGGTAAATCTGTGGCACAGCATAACTCCACATGGTCTTCACTATTTGGTGTGCATATCTATAAGATATAGATCCTTTGGCTCAGCTTAGTGTTGATTTTAAAAAAGCAGAACATAAATGAAGTTTCTTGTACAGTATCTTAAATGTTTCACCACTTTTATACCATCATGTTCAGCTGATGTACTATATACATCACCATTCATCAGTCTGAGGCTTCCTATTATATTTTGGGATTTCATTATGATTTGGAGTTATTAATTCTTTATATTTGTAGTAGTCTTTGAGTCATGTGCCCAGTAAGCATTTTTTGTGAACTAAGTACTGGAGTCCATACTCTCATCCTACTCAGCAAGTTCATGTCTACTTCTGCTCAGTGAATAAGGATTTCACTCTGTACTGAATTAATGAAATTCTGAATTGGGGATTTTATACATATCTCTCTATCTATAATCTGTTTATGTATACACCCACTTTTATGCATTTAATGTAATTAAGGGGTGATTGTAAATGATTGTATTGAGTATATTTTAAAAAGGTCTAACTAATTTCTGTGTGTTCAGAGAATATAGTGAATTCACAACATTCTGGGATGACACTGGGATATTTGATATGTGTTTATTTTTTCCAGCTAGCTAGCAGTTTTATAGTAGGAATGATAGACTATTTTTGGCAGACAGTTTGGGCCATATGTTTTTGCCTGGCAAAAGTGGCAGCTGGGTGTTTTGTTGTGTCAGGGACTTGGAGGTATTAAATGTGGGAGTGTTTATTATTTGGGTGTGAGATAGATAGCAAAAGTAGATGTTAAAAAAAAACAACAAAGGAAGAGCTTTGAAAAACTGAAGAGGGAGTAAACTATCTTTGAAATATGGTAAATCTTCAAGCTTAGCTACAGAAACTTCTTTCTTTAATTCAGAAGAAAATTTGGGTATGCATTTCTATTACACAATGGGAAATTTCATTGGCAACCCATCATTTTATAGTTCTTTTTTGATTTAAGAGGTTAAATTTTACTGTCAGAGGAGCAAATAGCTAAGATAGTTTTGCCAAAGCTAGTGTAATTACTTAAGATCTTTAACTAATCTTTACATTCCATCTTTAATAGATGTAATTTTGCCAAAATAATTTAACATGGACCTGTCAGGGTAAATTACAAGTTGCTACAGAAAGAGCTGTACGCTTTGGAACAAGGCACATTTTTCAAATGTTAAAAGGTGGGGAAGTTTTACAATTGTTTCTAAACTACCAATGGTATGCTCTTCTGAAAACTTTGGAGCTGGAGCAGGCTGCCTGGAGCCGGGGGTGTGAAACCTGGGCAGTCGTGCTTCCTGCAGGCCAGGGATCCCTGTTGGGAGGCGTCGTGGCCCTGCCAGCCCCGCACCGAAGGGAAGCCGAGAGCCGTGGAGCCAGAGGCCAAGTTCCCACACAGAGGTGGAGCACCCAGCAGGGCCTGAGAGCCTGGGTTTAACCAGGTTTCTGTCGGTGAGGAGGCGGAGGAGGCTGGCGGTGCTGGCAGTGGCAGGGCGGAGTGCCCTCATAGTGCCCCCAGTGCCCTCATAGTGTCTCTTCAGGCCGTCCTGCAGAGCAATCATCCTCCTAAGTCTGCTCTGCTATTGTAGTAATTTTACCATTGAGAAGACGGGTCTCAGGAAGAAAAGATCATGCCCATGGTCGGAAAGAAACGCAAAGCATCAGGAAGCAGGGTGAGGTTAGCATTTAACAGTGAAGGGCAGGGATACGGCTGTCCCAGAACATCAAAGATTATTTTTCTGTTAGTAAAGAACTATTTATCAGTAAATTAGGTAGACTGGAAAGGTGCTCAAGAAGAAGAGGCTGCGGAATGTAGCCTTAAAATTGAGTGCTCAGTGAGGAAATAAAATTTCATTTGTGCATCATATGTTTTAAAGGAAATCAGGAAGTGATGGTAATGATACTGGGATCCCCACAAATGGGATGAGTAAAAGCCAAGAAACCTAGCGATTCAAAAACTAACATTAGATCTGTAAACACCAAGGAAATAAGCCATGTGATGTTTCTGTTCTCTGGAGCAGCTGGCTTCATCCCCTGTCTTCAAGCAATGCATGTAGCTATACTGCTGTCCTGGTTTGAGGTAAAACTGGACCAATTTTGTTCAGTAACTTTGCTTCTTAGCTGGGCCTCTTCTAACTACTGAAATTAACAGCATATTGTGCAGACAAGGTTCACTCTCTCAGAGTGATAAGACCTATGTTTATAGCTGATGCCCAGGCATGGTATGCAGAGAGGCTCTTGCTTATACTTATCGCTATAACAGCCAAGGCCAACCACCTTTGTTGTTTGCCACGTTGGAGGGTCGGAAGCGGAAAAGCGCAGTGGGGTCCCACCTGCACGGAGAAGTGGACAGGCCAGGTGACCCAAAACTGACCAACAGGGTATTCCATCCCATCTGCATCATGCTCAGTATAAAAGCTGAGGGTCAGATCCCTCTCTCTCTCTCTCTCTCCCTTTTTTTTTCCGCTCTCTGGCTTTCTTCACTTCAATCATCTGCCTTTGGTCCCGATCCTGAAGGCAGATCCAGAATCCAGTTCCTGTCCGTCACTGAGTCCAGTATGGGACTGCCCCAGTGCCAGACGGTGTCGTGATTGCCATCTTGGGAGCTTGATACGGTTTTGTATATATTTCATTATTTCCTTGTATATTATTGTTAATATCTCATTAAAATAGTTTAGCTTCTTCTAAACTCTTAAGCCTCTTTTTTCCCTCCTCTGCCTCTCTTTTTGAAGAGGGGTAGAGGGGAGCATCTGTCGGTCCCATCTGGGGTCCCCCACATCCCCAGTGGCCAATTTGTCCTAAACCACGACAGATTAATAGGCGCCCAATGTGGGGCTCAAACCCATGACCCTGGGATTCAGAGTCCCATGCTCTACCGACTGAGCTGTGATAAATTGCCTAAATAGCTTGAATTCCAGCTTGTTCAGAGTTTAGAAGGGACAGCTTACATCATGTCGTTCTTAAATGAAATGTATCATGCCTTTAAAGAGCTTGCTTTGCACTTCATTCGGTAAACTCTGTTTAACCTGCCAAATGCATTGCAAAGTTTATTTACTCTTTGTATTTTTATGTGAAGGTTTAAATGTGCTGTTTTGGTGTGGTTTGCAATTCAGATGTATAACATGATTAGTTGGGTAACGGTTATACCTGCAGATCTCAGGCATCGCGTGATGGATTCTGTTACTAATTGTACTTTCAGTTTTACCTTGGGAAAGTTTACCTTGCCCTTTGATAATTATACTAACGTGACACCATCAGCGTTATTTCTTAAGATTGTGAGATTGTGATTCTGTTGTTGGTGCTCCTGAATGTGTTGCAGGGGTTTTACCTCAAACCAGGAAAACTGCACACAACCATGTTTATTCCCTTGAATTTTGTTTTTGGCTTTTTTTTTTTGTAGTAGCTCTTGTAGAAATAAAGTGAAAACAAAGATTTCCATGTCGGCAGCTGGGTAGGTAGGTATGTTTTCTCTGGAACTTCTGGGGGTATTATATGTGGAAGTAATCTGTTTCTACATAACCATTCCAATTGCATATGTACCATTTTTATACCTATTATAATATTGATTGTATAAATTTTTATACTCATTTGTCCTATAGTGAGCAACTAAAAAATTCATGCGGTCAGAAAGCTTCTTCCTTAGTCAAGTGTGACAGCTGCCATATTTATCATACGTTTGTTTGAGTGGATCCTCAGCTGTCCACCAACGCTTCTAGTATTTAGCAGAATATAGACACCATAAGAAAAATGTGATAAATTTCCTGGGGAACTGCAAATGAGTGTAACTATTAAAATAGTGGAATCTCACTATTGCAGTCTTCACCTTGCAGTCCCCTTTAAAGCCTTAAAGCTATTGCAGTAGTCCTACTTGAGATTTTCTGACTCTGATGAATTTCATTGAATTCATGCAGTCTTTGCAAAAATACTGACCCATTCTTCCACAGGACAGGGTTAATTTAAAAGCTGCAAGAGTATACATTTTATTTTAAACTGTAATACTTCTTATTAATACAGAAAGCTGTAGCATATAGCTGGAAATATGTAGTTTAAGGACTCTTATCCATATCCAAGCACATTAAAGAACAGTATGCATCTGTTTAAAATGAAACATGAATTTAGCTTGAATCTGTATCAAGGAATTTCATGGCAGCTTTGTGCTGACATAAGCATCCAGTAAATCAGGACAAAAATAGCTAGGAAAATAGCATTTTTAAGAGACTTTTTAAGGAAATGCCAGCATAATTGTGTGTTGGGTTAGCTAGCTATGCATTCCTCCAACTTTAAAGAGAATTTGAGTATAGCAAAACTGAGTGAATTATTCACAGGAAATAATTCACTGGACAAATTTAGCTTGTCTCTTGGATTAAGAGGCATACTTCCTAGAACAAAATTAGGTTACTGTGAGAATTGCTGAGTTTAAATTTGCCTTCACTCCAATACAAGAAAGCAACTGCATGTGCAGGCATAGGAGGAAAAAACCAGTAGTGCTGAGCTCTCGTCTTTTTTATTTGACTCTATTTTTGGTTTGGATTACTTGGTAGCAAGGGTCAGAAGGAAACTGTTAACCTGCCTACTTGCTAGATTTTACTCAGTGTTACATTCTGTGGAGTACATATATGGAAATACAAACCCAGGACATCTACAAAAGAGTTGCCATAGTGGTTCAGAACACGAGTCTATTTAAACCCATGTCTCCAACAATGACCGTAAGCAGTGAGACCCTTCTGAAGAAAGACAATAGGGCAAGCATAGATGATATTTCTTCCTGATATTCTCACAGCTATTTTTTAATTCAAATGGCAGGAACTTTAAAATTGATTTTCATAAGAAAGGCAAAAAAATATTTTGTGATGCTATCTGTTACTTTTTACTGCCCTTGCGGTGATAAGTTCCTCTTTGGTTCTACGCATGACTGGAAGACATAGCCCTTCTAAGCTCAAAACCTACATACAAATATTTATTTCATACTAGTATATATTATCCCGTCCTATTCAGAAGAAGAGAGATTACTGAGCGGCCTGTGGAGTAACTGCCAGTTTCTTTTCTCCCCTTGAGACGAAGCTATAAGTGCTGCACCTACCACTTCTCTGGCAGAGTTTTCCAGAAGGTCTGTCGCTAGTATCATAAGCAAACATCTTGGTTTTGTCTGTTTGAACCTAGCTCCTACAAGCCTAAGATGATGCTCCCTAAATCTTGCAATGGAAGTGAGTGGCCAATCCCTACTCACCCTTTCCATGCTGCTCATGACTTTGTAGAAAACTGTCATTAGGTACAAATGTAGCATTTATGAATACTACTGTATTGCTTCCCATAAACAGCTGTTTGAATAAAAGTTGATCCTGATTTTTATTTAAAAAGGAAATAAAACAATCAGAAATCTCAATCTTAAAATTTGAGTTAATAATGAAGGAACATTTTTTATTATATTCATTTAGTATTAGCTAGAACTAAAGATGTTTCTGTGAGAGACTTTATTCCTTGCTAAGGAAAGAAATAACCTCACCAAGGATGGGGTTTTATAGACATTGTTTATGTTTGATTAGTACATTGCTCTCTGTGTGTGACTATATCATAAAATCATTTGTTAGGTGAAGGTAATTTACAAATGATCAGAAGCAACCAAATTACTCTAGCTTAATGAGTTGCCAGTTATTGCCTGAGTAGGCTCTTTTTCTGCTGTAGCTGTGAAGTTGGCTTACATTAATGTGCACTAATTTTATTTCACAAATGCAATGATTGAGGAGGCTTAATGCTGCCAGTTATCATGGCTCAGCAGTGAGTGGTAACTGATTAAGTCATGGTTAACTTTGTTGCATATACCTGTCAGTCTGGACCCGATCCAAAATATATAGCAGGCCATTTTGCCAGGAAAACCTCATACTAATGGATCAATATCTACAACGGCAACCGGCTCATCTCAAGGTAGTGTTTAAGGTGTTGATTTTCAGCCATACAGACTGAAATATGCGAAATCATTATCTCCGAGACACTTTTTCACTCCTTGTGTAGACAGCAGAGGTTCTGTAGTTGGATTTCGCTCTTTATAGAAGGGAATTGTTGGCAAGATGTTCAGTGCAAGGGCATGAAGACTCAGGATCTTGCTATCTCAAGTTGGCTCCAATTTGTCAGAATTTGGCAACTTTTTGATGAAAAGACATCTGTTTGAGAGTTTCCTTGGAGAGAGCTGAGGATATTTTTGCTAACTGATGAAAGGGCTACATGAATTCCTATGGGACTGGTTATTCTAGTGCTGATGGAATTTTATTTTATCACATATTTCAAGAAAACAATCAGGCAAGCCAGTTGGCCAGAGCTTTGTGACAGTGACAGCAGCCTCCAAAGCGGGACTTGATGTAGTGGAAGTAGGGTAGAAATTAAAATAGAGCTGACTGAACTGTCCTCCTCTCCAGCCCTCCTGGGAGCAAAAAGTGTTGGGAAGGTCTCCTATTCTAATGCAGAATCTAAGTGCACAAATCTATGAGGAAAAATACTGCAACCAGTTCCAGGCTGCTGGAGTTGCTGTGAAAAGACACTTCAAAGAACTTTTCACAAAGTTGTTAACCATTTAATTGGACTTTCAGTAACGTTTGCTGACTAGTGGTTTAGTAAAAGCCTGCCACAACTCTGAGCTATTCCTTTACAGACCTGACCTCAGCTTGCACCATCTCCCCCACTCATCTTTTTCTTTCCATTTTTTGTTCCTCCTTAATCTTTTGCTTTACTTCTTTCCCTTTTTGCAATTCCCTTGACACACTGAAAACTGGGAAATAACAGTAAAAAGTTGTGGAACAAGATTTACTGCCATCACATCATATTGTGTTCTGCTGCTAGTTTCTCATACTGCATATATCCTACAGTTGCGTTTCTACCATTTAGGCTGTAGAAATTCCAGGCAGCAACTGACATTCACTCTGGGTTTATAAAGTGCCTACAAATGTATCTTATGTTCATTAAATGTAAAGATTAAAATAATAGAACAGTATCTTGCCATACAATTGAGGATGCAAGAGCCCCAAGCATAAGAAAAATATTTTTAAATTTTACTTATTGAAATAAAAAAGATACTTAGCTGCCTTCAGCCTATGCCTTGAGAGGTGATGTGCAGTTCTGCCATAACAGAGGGACTTACAGAACATTTCCACAGTACTCTAGAAGGTGGCAAGGATTTTACATTATCTCAGTTTCTACCTTCTCTTCTTTTATTTATCCTTTCGGTGCATTTTACTGTTTTTAATCTGCACTAAACTGGTGATTTGTACTGGATATATCATTAGTCACAGTTTCTGAGAAAGATTTAATATTGAAAAGGAGGGGATAATACTTTCTGGTGCGAAATAGTCTAGATGTAGGTTTTTGAGCTGAGAAGGGCTGTGTTCTCAAGTCATGTGCTGAGCCAAATAGGAACTGATCACCACAGACAGATACTGTCACAAGACTTTTTTCCCCAGTCTTAGGGAAATACATTTCAAAGGTCTTGTAATCTGACCTCAGTAGGGAAAGGGCTTTTAAAAATTAGAAAAGCTTCACATATTTCACACCATCCTTGGGTTAAACCTTGATTTTATTATTTTTGTTCCAGGGAAGAATGGGGAATAAAGAGTACTTGAAACTGTCGTAGTTATCATGAACTCAATATAATTGCTCAGCAATAAGATCTTAAAGTTTAAATGCATGCATTCTTTTGCCACAGATCATTTATTGTAGATTATAGCTCTTGTTTGGTGTACAGTGAAGCAGGATTGTGTGATTCACTAATTTAGGAAGAAAAAGAATTGGCTATTTCATGTCAAAACTAAAAAGAAAATTTTTTTGCATGTATCAGTGTAAAAACATCTACAACTTATTTTTCATCCTTGGCACAGTTCAGTCATTTTGGTTCTGTATATCGGGACACATTTTATTCGCAAGCAGGGCCTAAGCTTCTCCAACATGCAGTATTTATCTTCTCGATTCAGAACTGGAAAACCTTTAGGACTGATGACAATGGGGGTTAAAGCTTTGGCACTTTTGGTATGACTTGCCAAAGAAGAAAGGCTGCTGAATCCCAGGGGCCTAGGAAATGGCCTGTTGAGATCCTGGCAGGGGTGCCTGCTCACCAGCTTTCTTCCAAACTTCACTTGAAATTCTGCAGCTCCCGTACACACCTGCCCCACGTACTTGTGTCTGAGTTTAGCCAGTTTGTATCTGCATTTGCTTAAATTTCCAACTGAGTTTGTACTAACATGCTGAATTGTAAACAGGCACAGCTGCGATGCCGGTACACACTTCTTTCAGTATCCCAGTTATATGTGTAGCAACCTCCACCGTAAGGACCAGACAGATGGCCAGGAGCAGTACTTAAACTACCCAACATTTTAGTCATAGTCTTCTTCACTTATGTTCCCTTCACTAACAATTCTTGTATTACTTCATGGGGAAAAGTTATTCATCATTTTGTATCCTAAGTGATTGAATTGTGCTGCTGACTCCATTTTGATAGTGGATGCAATGATGTGTCATACTGTTCATGAAACACAAAATCTTTAGGATATCAATACTTTATTTGGGAACTGATGTGTTTACATATTGTATTCATATGAATGAAATGGCTCATTGTACAAGAATTTATTAATGCAAGTCACTTCAGAGGTGATAACTTCTTAATTTTATTACAATCACTTGAATACAAATCAGCTAAAAGCTGAGAAGTTGAGTTCCTTGGGAACTTTTAGTGAAAATAAATGCTGGACTGCCTGTATCATGATACAACAGTGTTTCCTCATGACCACAGCACCCACTTCTTTCTGGGATTTGTGTTGGTGCTTCATTCTGAGAGAAAGAATCCAAACAGAGGGGTCCAGTCAACAGGACTGGAAGAATAAAGAGGTATTTATTTCCGTGAAGTGCTGCAGAATAAAAGTATTTTAACACTTACATGGTACTCCTTGTTCAACAAAAAGAACTTAAAAAGTCAGTACATTGAATTTTTGATGTATTTGAGATGAAAACCAATGTCAAAATAGTGAAACTTCCCACAGCTGGCAATGAAGATTTTCATTCCACTCAGTATTTACTTCTGTGTATGCCTTCACTCTGGTCCAATTAGGGATGGCCGGGAGAGGTGGAGGTGTGCATTTTTACTCCTCACTTCTGTTTCCCTGAATTGGTAGCCACTGTCTGCGAAGACTTATTACACTGCTTAGCCAGCTTTAACCTACTGCTGCGTGCTAGACTGTCATTTCTGTATATACAGTCTGCTTTGTCTTCTTTGCACATGAATGCATTTCACGTACCCTGCACCTCTGTGTATTCTGATTTTATGGTATCAGTTTCTAAGGGGAAATGCCTTGCTCAGTACAAATGCAATTCCTGCCTTTACACCCAGAACTGAGAACTCTCCTTCTGTCACACTGGCCTAAGGAGTAAGCCTCCAGTCTTTGAAGAAGCCAATTTTCACCTCTTGAGTCATTATGCCAGACCAAAAAATTTCTTACTGTGTAGGTGCACACTTGAAAAAATTGGTATTTTTATAGGAAACATTGGAAATTCCTCTGGAAATATGTAGAAGGTACTTTATCTATAACTGTTCCCTTATGTAGCACTTGCTGATCCTTCCAAACAAAAGATTAATGCTATCCAACTTGTTAAATGTAAAATTGAAGTTATTGCCTGAAGATGTACACCTGAGATATTGGAAACACATAGTGAATATTTCTTTTTTTATTCGCTCTTTCAATTATACAGCTTTCCTCCATTCAGTACTGTGCTTAAAATGTGTGGACCTAAAAGTGAGATTATAAAGGTATGTAGAGATTCAGATAGATACTAAGAGAGATTTACAAAATCACCTATGTATCTCTTGATCCCTCTGGGAATCAGATCCTTGTGACATTTACAGAGATTATATTTGACATGACAGTCAAGTCTCACAAAGTTTCCTTTTATCAGGCAAGTTTTACTGTTTGTCACCTCCTACAGATGTGGGAGTAGGAGAGCTGATGCAGATGAAGCCTCCTTGCTTCAGCTTGGTTTGGCTACTTCTGAACTTTAGTAGCTTGATTTATTTCTTTTGCATTTCCATCAGCAGTTTACGCCTCAAGTAGATTGTCTAATCTTCTGTTAAGCCAGTATTTATTTAACTTCCAGTAGACAAACTTAAATTCCAAGTCTTCTCAAAGTGTGTATTCTTTGGAAGAGGTCTCAAATGCCTGCATAACTTCACTTGTGATCTTACAAATAACGTGTGCTGTTAAGAGTGTCGGCTTAATAGTGATGATTTAATTATTGAGTTGAAATGACAAAAAGAAAATAATAAGTTTTTTTTTTCCCCAAAAGACAGCTCGAAATATTATGTTTCTGGTTTTATTGCACAGACTGAAGTCTTTTTATGCTCTGTGCAAGTAAGCAAAGGTCCCTTCTGTTCTTTTACATTAAAGAGTTGGTGGATTGCAGACTTTGTAATAGAACAAATGTGTTTAAGGGCAAAATATTTGTGGATTAGAACTTTCCAGCAAGCAAAGTTTGTCATTCTAGCATTTTTCTGAAGTTAGCTCTTCAGGCATGTAAGAGAGTAGACGCAATCGTTGCTGTGGAGTGCAAAATGTTGCACTCACACCCATTTCCCATGTTTGCTTGTGGCTGCGGTTGTGAGACTGAAACTTCTGCTACAGCATACATGTTGAGAGGAGGAGACTGTAATTGTTGGAACTGAATAAAAATAAACTTATTTGAGGGAAGGGGTGGGGATTGTTGATGATGAGCATGAATTATGCTTGCAGTAAGTGTGTTGAATTTATATTGTCTTTAAAAATGAGTACTGCTTTATAATTAAAGTGACATTCTACTTCTTTATGTTTCTTTTATCAAGCGCTTTCCTCTTACCAGCACATTTGATTTGCAGAATTGATGTACTTGCTAACTTTTTTTCATTTCCAAAAATAATAGCACTGCCTTTTGTAAGACTAAAGATAAAGAGGATTATTTGTTACTTAGGAAGAAGTCTTTGGAGATGCAGATGTGTTTATGCAAGCATACCTATATAAATGTATATTAAAAAAATATGCACATAGTCAGATAGTCAGAGCTTAGCATATTAAAAAAGTATATTCCCCATTGCTTTAACTATATATTTTGCTACCAGCGCAGATAAAGTTATTTACAGTTGAACATTATGAGTGTTCTGGAAAGATGGGAAATGTCCAGTTCCCATTATTTATGTATGTATGTAGCTGTAACTACTTTTTGTCATATAAGTCCCCCTTTACTTTCCAAACCACAATCAAAATAAAATTCAGATTCTGCTGATTTTTCTGAACAGTCTGACTATACAGCTTGCAGAGTTTAGTTATTTCCGGAACACCTTTAAATAGAAATCAAAACCAGTAAAGAGATGTACTACAGGAGGCTGTTAACACACTGCAGGGCATATGTACTGCACCCCGCCTGCCACAGCATTATGCAATCCTACCCTGCATTTTAGTACCTTAAGAGGGTATCTTCAAGTGCAAAACTGAAATGCTGGGTAAAATGTTATTGGTATATGGCATATGAATTGGTTTATTCGTATATGAATTGAAGATGTGAAATTGCAGACATTTACAACATTCATTGGTCAGCAAAACAATGGCAGTATTCTCTGCTGTATTCAAATGCTCCTAAAGAATCTGACAACTTTTAAATGGTCAGGTAGAATTTATGTGTTTGAAAAATCATAAAGATCCGATTCTCAGTTTTAAATATAGTTATTTATTTGAACCGTAAAAATACTTTTGAGCTTACACTTCTGTCAGTCAAAAGTCATCAAAAATGCAAAGGAATAACATCTTCAGCTAGAACATTGCAGTGGGAATGGGAAATAAGGCTTTTAAGACTGGTTGTTACAATCAATACCCAAGCAGTTTAGGTGACAGGTACCCACTATCTAATTTATATAAATGATTTTTTTGTTTTATATTGGGTTTTGCTAATTCCTTTCCTTCCTGCCTGTGGAGCTATTGGTTGAAGTGGTCCACTGGGGACACGTCTACCATTCATACAAGCTCCGTGACTGATTTGTGTGTAATGAGGGTTTTTCCTGTATCATAGTTCTTGTAGTTATTCCCCTGACCATGGGCTCAATGAGCACATTCAGACTCCCGATGAAAACCAGCTTTGCCAGCTGAATGGCAGGAAGCTTATGAGTTTATTTGCCAGAATTCTCTGGATGTATAAACCAGTTGCTGCAGCTCTAAAAATGATATGACTGGTGCAGTAGTGATTTTCTGTACTGAAGGTGGATGCCGGCAGGAGTTATGTACTGCAGATATTTTAGTGAACTCTGAAAAGACCACACTGTAATAGAACACTCCCAAACATTTCTGTTTGTGATTTTCTCTCCATCATTATCTTCTGTAGAATTATATCTGTGGGAAACCAGTTTACATGACCATGCTTTACTGTGTACAAGGAATTGTTTTCCCTTGTGTTATTTAATGCATTTTGGCTCTAAAGTATACCTCAGTTTCCTGCATTTATTTGTTATATGCAGTGGGGAAGAGCACAAGAGGCACAGAAAGCGTGTGTGCCCCGTGCCTGCTAAGGTTAGGACTGAACTGAAAATCTATTGTGTCAATTATTGACTACTTAGACAGCTGCCTAGCTGCGTCTCTTCATTCTGACTGTTCTCTGTAATTTCTAACACTGCCAAAGAGAACCACATGGTTTTTATTTAATTGGTCACTATTCTGTGATGGGAAATCTAGTACGGTTCCTCCTTTCAACATGGTGCACTGCAATATTAATAGCTGTTCTCTGAACATAGTACATGCTCCCCGAAATTGAAGAGTGAGCCTCTTGTAGCCACTCTAGTACAAACGTATTGTGAGAAATTCTTGCTTTAAAAGGTGTTTTGCTCTTGTTCAGTGTTTATCAGGTTCAACTCCAGCCATGGCTTCCCGGTGGAGGTTGGTCCAGACGCCAGCATCCTCCAGCTGAAGGAGGCGGTTGCCCAGCGACAGGGAGTTCCAGCTGACCAGCTGCGGGTGATTTTTGCAGGGAGGGAGCTCAGCAATGACTTGACACTGCAGGTAAGTCTCCCTTGGTAGCTTCACTTCTGGACTTCTGCCAGCTACACTGCCTCTGCCTCTAATGCTGCCAATCTGACATTCATGCCTGAGATCTAATAGAATAAATAGTGCCTGGGGATTCCTTGAACTTTACTCCACACTGCTTCATTAATTCTGACCTTCTTAATTATGCATTAAAACAGCAAGCAGGAAGGATAGGGGAAGAGAGAGAATACAAAAGAGAGAGCACGAGAGAGAGCTGTGCCTAGTGAATAAATGTTTACTGACTACAGAAGCAAGCCATGCACAATTTCTGTATCTGTTCAATTTCTATCTTACTTATGCCATTTGAATCTTAATGAAGAAGGATGTGAATAAATTGCTCTAAATCAGGCTGCACAGTCATCACATTTTATAGAATTTATAACCCAATTGTGACCCCTGGAGGATAGCTACAGGGCTGCTGCTGCTCCATGGGCTGCTGCGCATGTGCGCAGGTGAATGCGCTGCTGGAGGGATGGTTCCAGATCAGAAAGCCCACAGAATTGTACTCCAAACCACTGAACTCATTAACGTGTGAAGGTAAGAGAGGAGCAGAGAGCATGGAAGAGCAGCTATAAGCGTGTACCTGAATTTCAGCTCCTGTTCTCTTCAATAAAGGCAGAGGGGCGTTTATCTGTGGTGAGCAGTAGTAAGCATGGAAAGATAGATTCAACTGTCTCTTCCTTGTTGTCTTTGCTGCTGTTACCAGTGCTGCCACAGTTGCTTTATAAATATTTTTGTCCTGCATGTGGATTCAGCAGTTCGCTCGCATAGCCTAGGTATCTTAATAGCCAGGGATAGCTTAAGAACACACATTTAAGGCATCTGGGGAACTTGGGCAAGCCTACTGGCCTTTTGACAGAGTGCAAATGCTGATTTAATGAAATTGCTGTCCTTCTGCAGTGGTATCAAAGAACTGCAGATGCAATCTGTAGTAGTGCAGGTGATTATGTAAAAGATCCCTCACAGGCAGAACTATTTCAGATTAATTGGCACTCATATTTCAGAAACATTGCTGTACTTAGAATGGCTGCTAAGCCTGGGTACAGAAAGTCACTACTGTATTGATGACCTATCACTATTTCTCCTTGAGTATGATACTTATTGCTTTGCAAAGGGATTTGGGGAGTTTCAGTACACAAAGGAAGGTACAGAAATGTGAATTGTTGTCAGTCTCTGATGCACCACGTATGGACTGGGTTGATGCATATATTCACGGCATAAACAGCAACGTGCTTCACTTACTTATATGTGAAAACATGTATCTGAGAATGTAAGGATAAAAAAATATATAATGTGAATTGTAGAAGTTGTCAGTTACCAGTTGCTAGATTTGGGTGTCTGTGTTGTTCTGTCAGAAGCTTCTGAACCCCTTAGCATTTCCTGGGAAACTGTAGGTGTTGGTGTTACTGCCATTTTATGTCAGCATGAAATGGACTTTGAGCCCAGTTTTATACTTACAACCAAGTTTGTTATTGTATACAACATACAATCTGTTGCCAGGGTAGATTAAAAATTGCTTTCCAAATATACAGGCCTGCTGATGACCTATTTAATTTCATTGGAATGTCAGCATTACCATGTGTAGTCAAGACTTTTTATTTTTTAGTAAACTGGACCTAGGCTCATTGCTTTGACTCTCAGCTTCTAAAACAGATAGGAAGTTCAAAAGCTGTTTCAGATGGTATAATCCATACTTCTGTATTTTAGCGTCTTAAATATTGCAATGATTAATATAATCAGTGGTATATCAACTATATTTTTATTCTTGATAATTAGGTACGTGTATTTTGCTCTACTTCTGTGTTTGCAGTTTTTTCTGTCGTATATTTGTGTATTTGTATTTATTGTGGAAATTTGTCAGCACAAGAACAGTTGGTGGTTTGAGGTGTTTGAGTTCCTATGGTAAACTGTTTGGGGCTTTTTGCATAAGCAGCTGAATACTAGTAAAATTTCAGTGCTAGTGAAATACTAACTGCTGGTATTTATGTTGCATCTGTAATTTCAGAATTAACATCACATACAAGCAAATTAACTAGCTCTTGTTTTCTAGACCTACAAATTTGCATGCAGAATAAGAAAAATACAACATAGATTTGTACTCAGCTGACACTTTTAAGTTATTTTATTTTATGGTAACGTAGAATTTCTAGTAAGACCACTTTATCCTTCCATTTTTTGTAAATTACTTTTGAACTTACTGGCCCAAGATACTGTGGGAGAATCTAGAGGTCAGCAAGGAGAACTGATAGTATTACAGATAATGAGATTATAGAGGACATGGGAAAAGCTGTGATAATTGCAGGAGTATGGGGAAGGGATATAGGAAAACTCCAGGATAGAAAACTTTATTGGTTTCACAGCTCACAGAACAACTATATGTGGCTTGACAGCTACTTTAGGATCCCAGGCAGCTGATACGAAACATAACTGAGAATGTGAAAGCTGCATTTGTTTTCCTGTTTGGAGAGAAGGAAAAATCTTTCATGGTAGCTGAAACCATGAAACAAAATGAAGCTGGAATGGACAAACATTAAAGAGAAATTATTATGAGACAGAAAGTGCCAAGTTGAGACCTTAAATAAGTAATTTGATATCAACAACAACAGTAAAAAAGTTGTAGGAAGGACAGAAGTGAAATATGTGTGGAGACATTTAATTTGGTACATCAGATAAGTGTTTTGTCCTTGAAAAAAGAGAGCAAGATTAGACACTGATTCAACTGTGCACAGGGGAGATCAGTATCTTAGCTAGTGACTAAGGGCAAGTAGTGAAATTAGAGCCATGGTAAGGAAAGATTGGTAATGACTGGATGAAGAATGAGACCTGCAAATTTGGATCTCATAAGAAGGAATTAGAGCAATAAGCTGCTTCCTGAAAGCACAGCAAATGGTGTGAGTTTAAGGGTGCTAAATATTCCGAAGAATGATGAAGAGCTCCCAGCTGACTACAGTCCACTTTGAAATGAATAAAAGTAATTAATTAATATATAACCAAAATAGGAATTCTTTCAGAAGGCTGTCAGGAGTATATGAGAACAGTGGTAAGATCTTTTTGTGGAAAGGGTGAAAGCAGAACAGAACCATAACAGTCACCAAAGAAATAAACAGGAGGTAGCTGCATATCAGGAACATTGAAGTGTTGTAACGGGAGATGACTGCTTACAACAATATTGTCATTGCCTTCAAGAATGGCAAAATTAGTTAACAAGCCTTCTGGAAGAAAAATATGTAATATGTAATATTTATCAATACACGATTTTGCTCAATGCAAATAATTTGAAATTTACTACTGGCAATAGAAGCAGTATTATATTAGTACAGGCTTACCCTTTCTTGGAGAACTCAAAATCCCTTTGTGTAAAGAAGCTCTTTGCAAACAGTTTGTAAGAGATATTCCCTGACTTGCAGGGCTTACAGTGTAAATTAATAAGGCAGACAAGTGATGTGATGGGAATCAGTAGCCTGGCTTGTTCATAGTCAGTAGCAAAACAGGGATAGAATTAAGTCTTCTGTTTCCCAATCCAGTACCGTTTCTTTTTGACAGTGTTTCTTCTGTGAGGTAAATATAGAAAATACAGTTCTTTGAAACAGAAAAAGACTAAGGATGTGATTAGTAACAGGACTTGTTAGCTGTAGCGCGGTGCTCCACTGAGACAGCTTCTAAATCAGAGTTAGCGTGCATTTGACGGGAGCATAGACTTGGGGCTTGGAGCACAGGCTTCACATGAATTTGGCTTTGACTGCATCCATCCATATAGGTGCTTTCCTAAAATTATTTATTCAAGAAACAAACAAATGTGATTAGAAGTATTGTTGAACATGGGTGTGTGACCTGATAAGCATAACTGAAAATGAGTAAAAAGGAATGGCGTAACAAGAATAGCACCATGATTATGATTATCTCTACAGAGGAGGGAAAAGAGAAGTGGTAAGGGAGAAATGGTGCTATAAGTAATGTTAGCGTGCTGGAGTTTGTCAGTGGTTTGGAAAGAGTATGCTTCGTTGTGGAAGAGTTTCTGAATACTAAACATTAGAGGTCAATCCAGAGGGCACTTGGTTCTACTGAAAGCACTTTCCAGTGCTATTGTGTGAAAAGCTCAAGGACAGAGAGGGCACCTTGTGACAACAGGTCCCAGTTTATACCTTGTACATTTTAAATATTTATGAAAACAGGGTATCGTTAATACCATTGTTCCCAATGAACAACTTTTCTAGCAGAAACAGGTACTTGAACAACGGAACATGGTGTTTTATCAAAGAAGGACCTTGTCTACTTAAATGTATGGCAATTTTCTTACTCTCTAAGCACAGGTCAGTAAAATAGAGCTTTCACCAGTTATTGTATTTCTCTGTTTCAGTTTACTGAAGGTACAAAGGAGAAACCAGGTGATGCAGTACAAAATGTGTCCCTAACCAGCAAAAATACCCCATGGGCTCAACCTTCATTAGAAACCTGTGGACACAAAGATTACAATGGGTCTTTTGACATACACAACAACCAGTGCCTTTTGTTACAACCTACAGTTTTGTATATTGGATAGCAAATCACTCACGGGAAGATCTTTGATATTCAGCAGTTTTGTGGGTTACAGAATGCAGCTGAGCCAACATTTGCATATGTAAACCCTATTTAGAGAGATTTGCTCACAGACATACTGACTGAATCAATCATCCAATGTGAAATTCAAAGAAAGAAAATGATTTTATGTGTGTGTATTTAAATCAGTATTTTGGGTCAATATTTGATCGACCTGTGGATCTTTTCTTACTTGTAAAGCTGGAAGAGATGTGTATTGTACTTCTTCAAAACAGAAAAAAACTAGCTGAAGAATACTTAGGTGTATTACAGCAATAAAGGAAATCTAGAGATGCCGTCTGTGTTGCCAGATGATATGGACTTGGCTAAATGAGTGGAAAACAGTACCACTCACTCTTGCTTCTTTTGATGGCTATAATCTCACCATATGTGACAACAGAGACTCTACGTGTTGAATAAGTTTTTCCAAGTCTTGTGATGGGCCTCATGGTATTATATGCCCATAATGAATGTGGAAAGTACCATGTAGCCATATTTAGTATGAACTGAAGTCAGGGCCAGCTCAGGTCTACAGATTTTCCATATCTGTTTCAGAGGTTACATTGCTCGTTAATTGTTCTGGCAGATCAAGATCTAAATGCGTTAATAAATTAAACCCTCGAGCCCAGTAACACATTTCCATTCTGCTTTCAAATGCATTGCTATTCTATTCTTTTTATGCTGTTTTTCCTGGAAATCGGAGACTATGAAAAAGATTTAACTATAGCTAAATAAGAGATAAATTATCTTATAGTAGTTTGGTAACTCCAGAAAGTGAATGGGCTATATTTGAGGGGGCTGCAGCATCTCGGATGGCCTTGAACTTTGCTGGTACCTTCTGGATTCTTCTAACATTTGTGTGTTTTAGTAGGTGTACTGATGGTTGAGGAGGAAGTATGACAGGGTTTTCTTTACAAAATTTCTGCAATGTGCACTCTCTACAAATTTGTATTTAATTTCTAGAAGTATCTGGGTTTTGGTACATAGATTAATTTTGTGTTGCCTGCTAAATCTGGTTCATGGCTCCCTGGAATAGGGTTGCTGGTGCCAGTATTATGATAGGAGTCTTACTGACTCATAATATTTCTGAATGACCTCTGTTGCCTTTTTAGAATCATTTCCAAATTTCTAAATGTGAGTTTCTGTTGTTTTCCACTTTGCTGACAGTTTCACTAAGTTGGGAGTCTAGTGAATTAATTTCCATTCTATCTATGGTTGTTATTACTTTCTTGTATGTGTGAACATGATCAGGCAGCAGATGAATTTTATTTTTTCTTTTTAACTTCATTTCTCTTAGGCTGTTAAAATTCACCACATTGATGCCATTAAGTGAATTTTACAAAATCCATTTCTGAAAGAGCAGTTGCTTTGCGTGGGACTGATAGAGAAACTGCAATGCTATTTGCACAAAATAGAGCATGTTGATAAGAAACTCCTCCGGCAAACCACTGTGGTTATTCTCAAGACATATATAGTGTTTCAGAATGAAATTATCTTGAAAATTGTACTAATATTAGATGTGCTTTTGTTTTCAACCTGAATTCTTGCATTATACAGGCACTTGTTGAATTTTTCTCCCTTGTCATGAATCCAATTCATATGTTTACAATGCTGTCCATTTTTTGATTCGGATCCTGCTTTAGGTTGCAGGAGGGAAAATGTGTAAGAAAAAGACTTCAAAAGCTGTAGTTGTTGAAGTGGTGGCAGTGAGTAATAACTCTTACAAGTTTGTAAATCATGACAGAAAAAGAAAGGTCAGCCCACATCTTTCATTCATCACCTTTCTAAAATGCTCTGGTGAAATTAGCATATTGCACACCATTACCAAAAACTAGTTGAATTAGCAGAAGTTCAAGGGTAAGAGGGATATTTCATTCCTTCTTCCTCCATTTTTGCCAAAAGAAAAACTACTGTGGTAGACTACATTTATAAGGAAGGATCCATAGAGACTATATATTTTCTAATTCATAACTAAAATGGAACAATCATTAACAAATATTTGTATTGTGTTAAAAACCAAGCAAAAATAGGATTTATTTAACACTTTACATAGTGAAAACACTGGATTAAGAAATGGGAAATTGAGACAGAGTATCTGTGGGTTGGTTTTTTTAACATTGAGAATTTTGTGTCTGGAAAATAAAATCATAAAGGAAGAAAAGGAAACTTCCGTGTTGGAAATATATTTTAAACCAGCAGGTAGTATACCAAATATGCCTCCCCAATAGAAAGATGGAATGTAGTCCCTTGCCATTATAATTTCTTTGCTTTAGTCTTATTTTACTTATTTAAGTTTTTAGAGCTCTAATTGTCTGAAATGTCATCTGTAATATGTTCATATTTGTAATTGTCAATGTCACACAGCTATTTAGCAAAACATTCTGTGTTTCCTTCTTTTATTTTTGTTTTTCAAGCTTTCTCACTCATTTTAATGAAAATGTGGGAGGGAAACTTAAATGCCTCATATCGGATCACAGTTTTCATCACAGATGAACCTCCATACTCTAGGAGACACAGAGTTATTCCTGTTAGGAGCAGCTTTGATGGGGTGGGGGTTGAGGTGGAAAGAAGAAATCAAAAGAACAGAGTTGTTCATTATGGCAGCAAAAGCCCCATGAAAGGAAATAACATTGGTCCTCCTAAAAAAAATAACATCAACACAGGCTTAAAGAGAAAGAAGACAATTATTTTACGAGTTATTAAGGCAAAAGTAGGTATATAATTCCTTATATATAATTTCATTGGAGCAACCCTGGATGAATTTACAATTCCTAGAAGCTTTCTTCTGACCTCTAAAAGCCTGTTGAAAAAATGGATGTGAATTGTTTTTAAAAAAAATCAGTAATAAGCAGAACAACAAAGCAATACAATTTTCTCTCCTCATTTATACTAAATAAAGCAGCAAAAGTACCTGTTCCACAAATGAAATAATTTTCACTTTCTTCATATACACAACAGATTGTTATTTCATTTTTTGGGGTAAAACATTGTCTCCATTGATTTAGTGAAAGTGATGCCATTGACTTTGCATGAGCCAGCATTCTCCCTCTCATTCTCTCTCCCTCTCATTTTCTCTCTCACTCATTCTCTCCCTCTTCTTCTGTCACTCGTCTTCTCTTTCACACACATGCACAAAATCCTTACTGTCCTGGGAAAGCTGCTCAGTTAGTGTGAAATGCTGTACCTCCCATCCATAGAAGTACGAATGTGACTCCCATTCCTGCTGAGTCCAGTTTCCAGTGCTGTTCCTGAATGAACTGATCAGTGTTTTCCTCACTTGTAGTGCTTTTCTTATTATGTTTAAGTCACTTTTCCTGCTTCCAGTTCTGCATCTCTCAATCAATTCCAGTTCTTTGAAATCCTGTTTCCATCCGGTATCTGCTGCCCATTAAACCAGCTTAGGAAACTAACTTTTCTAATCTTCTTTCTAATCTTTCCCTTTCCCAGCCTATCAAATAAAGGGGGAAGAGAACAAGAAAGAAAACTAAGTTACCTTGCAGGTCTGCTCTACCTGCCAATGAGCTGACACTTTCTTCTGTTTACAGTTTCTGTCTCTCATTAGATTATGTGCTGTTGTATTAACTGTTGACCTGCTTGTTTTCTGATCTTCTTGTATCCGTCTAAGAAGCTGACAGATCTGCAGGAGGATATAGAGCTACAGGATAATCTGCAGGTAGTGGAGGCGGCCTTGTGGCAAATGTGGGGAGGGTTGTCTCATCTCAGACAGCGGTGCTCCTGGTGGGAAGACAGCCAGGCCCTCTTGTGACATACTGGACTTCATGCATATCTTCATAACAGTTTGTCTATATGTGTGTGATAAATGTATATAAAAGGTTATCACCTTATTTTAGGTAATTTTCAAAAGATATTTAAATGTTGCAATATTTTGGTTGGTGAGGTTATACTTCTCATGAAGACACATGTACATGACAAGAGAGTTGCTAGTTTTATGGTAGAATTAAAATAAAAAAAAAGATACCGATAATGAAACATCTTTAAACTTCAAAAACATTTCTAATACAGTTTTTCGCTATTAACTATTTGACATAAACCAGCATGATGGAAACACATAAAAGTTTTATTGTCATATATTTGGTATGCGTGATATACCAGAGCTCTGATTTCGTGATTTGCTTCTTATGCAGCTTATCCCAAATTATCCTATAAAATACTTTTACTGTACTACCTGAACATCTTTAACATATCAATCTATTAATTTCTGTCTTTCAGAGTATGCAGCATATTGTCAGTACAAAACAGATAAATGTATGCAAGTATGTTTAAGTACAGAAAATAATAGCTACTTTCCTCTTAACCAACATCATATAACCTTTGTTCCTGCATTATTTTTGTTACCCTAGAGGGTGATCTGGGGTCTTTGTTTGCCATTTATCTTATAGCAGTGTGTTTATTACTTCAGCTTAAGCACACAAAATTTCAAGTGCCTGAGCTTCAGGAAAGGAAGAATCAGTAAAATTTTAAAACATCTCAACTTTTCTACTGTCAGTATTTTATAGCAAAAATGTCTCAATGACGGTAGATGACAATAAATACATTAAAATGACCAATTGGATATATATCATTGGAAACCTTATTCTTTGTGAAAGTGTTCCCTTTTTTTTTATTAATAGTGAAAACTGTAGAAACTGTAGTGCTTTTCTTCTGAATGTACTAAGATGCTTAGCTTTCTAATACTGTAATTTTTATGGAATATTTTATGTAATTTTTATTTCTGGGCAGCAAGTAGTAGTGGAAACTTCTTTAAGTTTTCTCAAAACAATTTTATAAATTTTTTTGCTGTCATAGGAAGGTTTTCAATACATTCTGCTATGACAAACACAGGAAGAGGAAGTGGTACAACAAAACAGCAGAATAAGAGGGAGAAGAAAGGATACATGTAGAAATATATGCTTTGCTGATGTAAACATTTCAAGACTGAGTATCAGAAGGCTAGAAGGATTGTGGGAATTTCAGATAAAAGGGGTTCAGGTAGACCTGAAAAGTTCGACAGAGAGAGTTATGCTTAATTATATGGCATTTACTAAGTGGGAGGGAGATTATATGAGCGACTGAAGAAAAATCTGTTACACGGCAGGGTTCATGAAGCATCTGAGGTTGTCCTACCAGGCAGGAAAGCAAGAGGTAAGGTGAAGGTTAAGATATATTAGAGATGACTGCAAAAGCAAGGAAACCTAAGGAATTGGGTTGCAAAAGCACATGAATTGACAGCAACCCCTGGTTAGCCGACATTTAACAAATTTCCAGTAACTATTGGAATTGGAAATTTTCAATGTGTTAATATACTTTGCAATGTAAGGCTACCTGGGGAGAATAGAAAGAACTACCTTCAAGGCCTGACACCTAAAATAACAGAGATGAACGTGTTACTGCCTTCAAAAGAAGTGTGATTGCATGCAGAAATCTACCTTAGTAGCAGACCCACTTAGTGGGACACCAGACCCAAGTTATTTCTTAAGCATATCATCAGATAAGATTAAAGACTTGTCCCTTGAAAAATTGTGATCTTTTTTAAAAATTTAAAAGACTGAAACTTTATTCAGTACATTTTTAAAGAAGAGGAAAAAAAATCCAAACTGAAGAGCAGTAATCCATGCAAGTCTAAAGTCTATTTGAGAAACTGGTTTCAGAAATACTCCAGCTCATTTACCTGACTTGAGCTAGACTGTGAATGCATTACCTACAACAATAAATTGAAACAAAATACTAAACTTAAACTTGCTCAGCATACTCAATATTACCATTTATAATGAAGGCAGATACTGGGAATTGTTATCGTATAATCCAGCAAGGCAACTGAAGAATTATGTAGTGCAGAATTGCATGCAAGTCTAAATACATTATAGGAAACAAGATTTGGGGAGGTTGAACCAGTAACTGTTGATTTGGTGGGATATATTTTCAACCAGAAATGTTAGCCATATAAGCACTACTCAGCCAGGTAAGCATTTAGCCTTATTATAAATTAGAGCTATGAGTTCTAATTCAGATTTCAGAAGAGTGGGGAAACTGGATACACATAAATGTATTAGTACCTACAGTATATGCCTGCAATGATTTGTGCACTTGCTTTTCAGAGGACCATTCTGCAAATGCCATCCTTTATCACTGCAGAGGTAATAAAGGCAGCATCCCCAGAAGTGTTCATTTCTGATGGAATTCATTGCTGATCTCATCTGTTTAAGTGAATGCAAATGAAAGCTTTCTCTCCTGTTTCTCTGAAGGACTGATGCATTTCTGCTGGTGAGCACTGCACAGTGTCAGTCTCCAGAAACAAATGGAGGAAGATTGACACAGAATGGGTTCATACCTCAAATAGCCACAGGATTTAATCTCCTTGCATCTCTGGGTGTATATGTGTCAGTCATAAAGTAGTCTGTGAATTACTTATCTCCTGACATAATTCAAATCTCTCAGAAATGTTATTTTTCTATTAAAAAGAAGGATTGGCTTTGCAAAGCCCCTGTGGGCTATAGAAAATATTGAAAAAATTGCTATCAATAAATAAGTGAAATACAGAACTGGAAAGAGAGTTCACTTTGTTCACATTTACAAAAAATGTCATACGTTCTCTTGTTTCGCTGCATTAGGAGATGTGCTAGTCCATTATAAAGTAATTTAGTGTGGTAGATTTTGTATTTATAGCTAAAGCTAAAAAGTGAACTTTTCTAGTAACAGAGAACAGTAATAGCCCTGCAGGATACACACTGGCTCACAGTAAGGCCAGTATCTGCAGTTTTAAAGTTGTGCTGTACTAGAGACTCACGGTCAACGTTGAGGTTTCCAGTGCCGCTTACATGAGAGAAGTTACATTAGAGTTTAGAAAACAGCAGATTTGAGAGAGAAATAACCTTTCCTAAAATGAGAGAAAGATTAGGCTTGCTTTTGAGGCTTGTTTTGTCACTGACCACTTTGAAATCTCTTTGTGGTAGCTTTGTTCAGTCCTTTTTAAGATGGCATTGGTGTGCTGACTTTTCAAAAGGTGCATAACAGGAACTGCATGTGAGGTCTAGTTGCTGAAGATTGTGTGTCGTGTCCTGACTTCATTACACTACAGGGAGGAGGCTGAAGTATGTATTTTAATGTCCCTATAATCCTCGTAGTAATCCTCATAGTTCTGTAACTTTATGTTGTTTTGAAGAAAACTACTTCCATTTTATTAAGTAAAATAGAATTTAAAGAAATTACTTATTTGCCCATGTCAGGCTGGTAAGTTTCCTGTGTAAGTCAGGAAAAGCTTGTGACATGCACTTATATTTCTGATAGAACTTTATTTACACTAATTAATTTTTATCCTTCTTTTCACTGTAATAGTAAGTTACATCCATGTGATTTGATTATATCAGGATGTGTTAATTCATTTCCAGCCTTTCATCCTGGAATATGAACTGCAGGGTTTGAGCTGCAAAAAGCACTACAACCTGCTGTTATGAGTCCAAATAATCCCTAACTGCAGTCTGACAATATTGCTGCTTTTGTATTGTAGCCTACTGTTATGTAGACTATGTTAGGAGTTCTTTCTTGTGTTGTCAAGATACATAGACACCCTGCTTATTCACTTCTCATTTGGACATTTTTTATTTTTTTTTGTTTATCTCAAATGTGTTTGCTGTAGTCCGGATTTAATCCAATGCAGAGTTCAGGTTGATGGTCTGAAGTCTCATGGACCAGCCTTCTGGAGACTTCCTACCCTGGGGCTGAATGAGTATGAATCAAACTTGCATTCTTTTTATCAAACTTCCATTTAGAATTGTGGGCTTTGATGTTTTTGTTTTTTCTATACTTTACCTCTTCTTCAATTTATTACACTTTATGTAAGATAGATCAAATGCTGTATGTAAAGCAATGTTTGTGTTTTAAACTGAATGTTGTTCAGAAGAACCGAGGTGCTATGTTCGTCCCTCCTGCCTACAGCAGTCTTCCTTTTTAGTTCAGTGGGAAGATGTGTATTTTATCATGTATTATCTCAGTGGATAATACCTAAAGCTTACCCTCAGTTTATTTTCAACTGTTAGTTTTGAAACAGTGAAACAACAACTGGAAAGCGAAAGTATATGTTAACGATGACCACGTATGTTAAGATGCCCGCTTTAGACAGTAAAGCTGGACAGATAATACTGCCAAAGGTTGAATCTTGACTTTCTTTCTTACTACAGAGCTAATTACCAAAGTCTTCTGACAACTTAATTTTGATTAATCTGTATGATTTGGATATTTTGGAGGTTGAAAGAAATAGATCATGGAGTTAATTGAACTTCATGAAAAAGAAGCTCAAACTCAGAGGACCTCCTGATTCAGTTTGGTATAGAGCAGTCAATCACTGTACCAAAAATTTCATTTGCATCTCTAGCACTCAGCACTGCACAGTGGACCACTGCTGATTTCCTGCTGTCTCTCAGGACTGTCCTGCTGATGCAGAACATGATAGCTCAGGATAGTCAGAAAAGGGAGTGCAGAGATCTAGTTCATGCTCTCCATGTTTGGGAGCCAGAACACTCCACTAGCACAACATATAAATCAGATATAAAGTGGCAATGTATATAGTAATAAGGCTTCTTCCCATTTTCTACTGGAGGACAGGTATGTAGATCAGGTGTTTTAACTTGGATAAGGAGTGTACTTGTTTTTATTCATTCTTCGGTGCAGTCCTGGAGTGCATGAAAATGGATTTTTTTTTTTTTTAATGTATATGTTTGTCCAGACAGTATGTAGAACATAATTTTCTGAGCATTGTAGTGTGTAGTTGTTCATTTGCATTTTAAGTTTTAAGGGAATTTAGCAAGTTTCATTACCGTGAGCAATTTTTATGTCCTATATAGTCTGCACTTGTTGTATGTACAGTATATATATATGACTTTCTAGTCTTTCTAGCTCCCAGTAGAAAGTTAGCACCAAATCCACTGTTCCATTTGCCTTATTGTACGTATTTGGAAGATATGTGAGGGAACTTTCATTCCAAGTTGCTAATTTTTACTGGTGTTTTTATTCACAGTAATTACTTAACTGCATCTCTTACATATTTTTCAAATTTTGAGTAATTTGGGGGTCTGTATCAATGTTGTCAAAATACTTTCCAAAATGGTTGAACATGCGCTCAAATTTTCGTTACGGAGTTGGCGGTACAACTGAAAAAGAGATTGGGGAGGCACGTGCATGACTTCTGTTGAACGCTTGGAGTCACATTAACTGTAGAAAAACAGAATAATATGGGGAGAAATTGCTGCCCTGTTTATGAATGAATTCTGCTTGCAGACTTTGAAGGAGGGAATAAACAATAATAATTAACAAGTTTAAGCAAAAATATAAAAAAAAGTTAATACTCTAAGTTTATTGGCAAGTCTGACATGAGACCCCTTTGCAAAACCAAAAAATATTAATTAAGAACTGCTTTCAGTCAGCATTCTTTAAGGTAACTGTTTTCCTCTGGTCTTAATAGAAGTATAAATATAAGAAAAAAGAAGTAGGACGGACATTTCCTATTATTATTAATAACATGTTCCAGTTTTGTTTTAAGGCTTCTTATGTATTACAGCTTCTAATAAAACCAAGCTTAGTTGTTTCAATTTGGATTCTTTTCATGTTTCAGAAACTAATGGTGTTCAAATTGTAGATGAGCAGGACAAACAAAGCTTTTAGGTAGGAGTTACACTGCTTGAAATTGGAAGCAATCATTTCCCCATCCTTCCCTTTTATGCTGATTTTCAATTGCTAACAGTTTTCAAGACGAGAAGACATGGAATCAAGCTTTAGAATATAATATCCCGTCTTATTCTAAGGTTTGTCACACAGCTGAGCACCAAATGAACGAAATCTCTGTATTCTCCTGACTTAAGTAACATGGAATTATCTGGGAACAGCTGTATTTACTCAAATATTTCTTTGAAATATGGTTTTAACAGAACAAAGCAATTGTTTAAAATAAATGTATCCAGACACAGAATAATTTGGGAATAGCTGGAATTCTAAGTCCTTAACACCCGAGCCATCAGGCAGCTCACGTTTCTGTCATACCAGAACAGCAGCAGAAGCTCATCATGGCACAGTGGCTTCTCTTTCCCTTGTCTGGAAAGCCTAGGAACCTCTAATAGATATACCTTATGGAGATAATTGCTTCTAGAGGTGCAGAGAGGAAAAAATCTCAAACCAAGCCCTGATTTATCCCATATTTGATGATAGAGTGCATTGCCTTTGCAATGTGAAGTATGTAATAGCTGATAGTATATTTTGCCTCCTAACTACAAGCATAAAATTCAAAATAAATTTTAAATTAATGAATTTTAAATGCTGTAAATAGAATTAATCAGGCAAAAATGTACGTGTATTTAGTCATTTTTTTCCAAATAAGACTCCAAATCAGTTGACAGTTTATGGATGTAAAAAATGTTCTTTTAGCTGATTTTGGGATACTACAAGCTAATAATATTTTAGCATGTTTTGCTGCAAATTTCTAATGCATAAGAACACAGACTTGGTAAATGCCAGGAAAAGACTAGTTCAGAAAACAGTGAAATTTATGAAATAGAAATGAAATCTGTATGTCTCTATTTTATATATATATATATAGTTTGTTGACGCACGTTTGTTGCTAACTTTTTCCTGAATTAACAAATGCCAGCTAAATTGCTGGCCTGAGTCACTTTTCTGTAATCCAACCACCCTCCACACACAGAAATTCTTAATTGCTCATACTACTTCTCATCTTCATTTTTAATATATGATGTGTTACTTTGCAGTTTGTTACTAATTCGTTGAAATTGTTAATTTCAGACAATATTATCTCAACTCCAATTGCCAGAATATTTGCATAATTTACACTGTTTGTTTTACTTACGCAACTTCTGGAGATGCTATGCTGGAAGTTTTGTTTGAATTTTTTACCTCAGTTCATTGACAGGAGCAAATATGAAGAACATACAGACTTTAGGAAGCCTTTGAAGACAGTATAAAATCATCTGGGTAACTTCGAGAGCTATTGTAATATTATGTTCTGAGGCAATATATATACCATAGGTTTTATCTGCATGTCATTTTTTTCAGATAAAGGTATGTTATTCCTTGTGACATTTTTGCTATTTTTCTTCAGGTTAGGAAACAGGAACCTTCATGTCAAAATACTAAAGTGCCTTTTGGGAAACAGATGAAAAGTCCTGCCCATTGCTTCTCAAAATGTTTGGGTTTCTTAATAAAATATCACCCAGTCACTGAACACATCTGGTATTGTCTCCATTGGGTATTTCCCTGCAGAAAGAAAAAATGTCATATTTTTTACATCCTGCTGCCCCACTTGGGCAGTTAAGCATATCAAGGAAAGAAATACATACTTAGATACTAATTTCCACTTGGATGTGATTTTAAATCAATAGAATTCAACAGGTAGCCATTACTGCCACGTACTAAGTGGATAGTCTTCTTCCAGTATAATAAAGTATTTTGGTTTTGCTTGCCTCACTTTTGAGATGGTTGAAACTAAACTATAAAACCTTAGGAGCTTGAATAAAAAGATGCATGTGGGAATTTTACTTGCTGTGACCTTATTTGGTAGAATTTTTCTGGGTAGATAAATGCTAAGACAGTATTATCAAAATTTCAATCCTTAGAGCAAAATACCAAAGCTCAGGATCTGGCAGAAAGACCAAACTAAGCCTTGAATCGAAAGTGATAGGGAAGATGGAAGATAACTGAAATTCATGCTCCTTTCTGTGATCCCATTCAGGCTCTATTTCTTTGTTAAAACCAGGCAAAAAAAAATAAAGAAAAGAAAAATCACATGCTGCAGCATTTCTTAAGAAGGTCACAGGAGATGTCTGCTTATATCAGACACTTACGTGGCATACAGTGATTGCTCTTAAGGTATGACCTCAGCTAATTAAAAATAATTGCAGAAGGATCTTATTTTGATATCCATTTACAGAGAGCTTTTTTCTCTTTCTATGGCATTAAAATCTAACCTCCTAAATAACTTCTCTTCAGTGCTTGTTCCCTTTTCATTTAATAGAAAAAAAACACAGCAATCAGAAAAGGAACAAATTAATTTTTACCACTCCAAACACTGTGTTTTCTTTCAAAACAAACATGGGCACACATGTGCATGCACTCTGCTTCACTGCAAAGACATATTCTTCAGATTTCAATCCCCAAGCTCAGCAAGGCAAAAACCATGAGTTAAGTATTTAGTAAGCTAACAAGTGCTCTTGTTCTTTTAAATAGATAACTAAATGCAAGAGCTAAAAATAGATTAAGATTATTTTACTGGGGCTATACGGGAGGCACTTTGGCCCACTTCTGTAAAATTATCTCTTAGAAATTCCCCCACTACGCTCTGCTCTCTGGAGCTTGTGTTGCATCTTTTCTCTAGGCCCTCATTCCCCAGGCTTGCCTCAGCAGAAGGTTTCATTCTCTCCTATCCCTTTTCCCACTTGAACCTGGCCAGTCCTAAAACACTTGCTGTTCTTATGCCTTTACTGTTCTCCTTGTCCCTACAGTATGTAAATGTCTAGCAAATATTTTCCAGGGAGTTACAATAAATATGTTTATGTTAAGTAATTTTGAAGTGACGTACTTTTTGGTTCAGCATAAACGATCCCTCATTAGACAATCATTAGAAAGTATACACAAAAAAATGTATTTTTTCTAAGTGCTAAATGTCTTTCTGTAACAGCGTTGGCTATTGTCTGTATGGCATAATGCTGTTGTTATTTAATCGGTGATTTCTAATAGCAGGCATTAACACTGATTAGTATCAATTACTTCTTAGTTATTAGCAAATGTCAGGGAGTAGAAATGTATTCCTTGGTGTTCCCCACTAAAATGAATTCTAATGCATGCAGATAAACTATTATACAAAGCATTTACAATTTCTGAATATATTTTAAGCACAAAGTCTTTTGACAGTATATCTGCTTATTTTCATAATGACTTTCCCCTTTCATGCAAGATTCTGGCATTACATGTCAAATTCTGCAGTTTAGCAGACACTCATCTTGCAGGTCAGCACACACTTATGTATCTTACTGATTTCAAGGATTAGCACTACTTGTTGACAGTATGACTCCAATATGCAGCGTATGTCACTTGGCATCTTCACATGTTGAGAACATAATGCAGCATCCTGCTTCTTCCAGACCCATTAGGACCTTCTTAGCAAACAAACAGCTTAATGATGTCTACAGCTACCAGCTGAGTATCCTGTGAGAGGAAAGAGATCCTCTCTGTATCCAGTGAGAGGGAAGAGACAGGTGTGTCCTGTGCCCAAGGTGCTACAGCTATGAGCTGTGGGAAGGCTGCAAATCAATAAAAATTCAGCTTCAGAAATAGTGGATGAAGAAATAGCCAATGGAAAATTGCAATAGTCTACTTTCCAGTCTATTCTAACTTAAACTGCTGTGATTTGTTCTCCACCTTTATTCTGTAGTTCAGAGTATTCCACCTAGAATTAATCTCTTCTTTCCTTGAGCCAAAGAGAGCAAAGTTGCATGCGATCAAGTTTGTGAGTTGCAAGAGTCCTCTCTGGATTTTAAGGACAGCCATTGGTAATACAATGTTTTGTTTCTTTGCCAATTGTCTCACATGAATTTAAACTTGAAAACGGAAATTCATTGCCTGCAAAACTGTTCTAAAAAAAATTCACAGTTTTTTTTCCATGAATAGTTATGCTAGGAGATAGGATGATATTCAAGCCACTTGCTGAGCCATCTTTTGACAATATTACCTAGGTTAAATGAAGTTTCTTCTCAACTTTACAGTATTTGTTTTATTACATTAATATTTCTTCTGTAAGTACTATTTCATTATTTTAGGATATTATTGTATGATTTTATGAATTATGGAGATGATATTTTGTTTTGCTTTGAGTGCTTTAGTTCCTGGTAGTTGACTTTTTCTTGTTCTTTCATCAAGATAATCATACCATTTTTAATGTGCTTCCAAGCTGTTCTAGAACACAGCACAAACTCCATTCTCTATCACAGTTAACCATTATCAGTTCCATTATTTATCAATTCCATGATCTCTCTATTCTATGTTGTTGCATTGATGGGCCTGTTATTACAAGCGAGACATGAATTTGATTCTTGTTCCTGTCTTGTTTTCTGAAGTAATAAATCCCTGGAACCCTGCACAATTAGTAACATTAACACTGGTGAGAAGAATAAGAGAGAGAAGCCCTTTTCTTCACTGCCTCCTGATGCTGTAGCCTCTTAGGAAGCCACACTAATGAATTCCTAGAAGTAGGATTCCATATTCACCATCTTCATAGAAAAAAAAGTTCATTTAGGATGTAAATTGATAAAAGTGGTCTATAGCAAAAAGTCACTCCAGACTTTCCACATGGCTAGCGATTGCAGAGTGATGGCAAGCCTCCTGGGACTGTAGTCCTTCTTTATTAATGAGGAAACCCTTTTCTGCCTGCTATTCCTCTCCATGCAAATTAGCTGGCCCCATCATCTGTTGTCTGGGACACTTCAGACATAAATTGACTTTAAAACTCTCACGTACCACTAGCATTTGCCTGCACTGTCCATGCAGGCTTTATGAGCAATTTCAACACACAATTTAAACCCCTTTTCTTCATTAGCAAACTCTTTAAACCAACAACCTTTTGAGAATCAGCTCCTGAATTGCTATCTAAACTAGCAATCATCCAATTAAACGGGCCTCAGTATGGCTATTCTGCCCACCTTTCATTCATCAGCCATCTCCTGCCCTGCCTCTTTCCAAGACTCTCATGAGAGCCTGCTTTGTTAGCAGGTCCTCATATGAGTAGCTCCTACAAAGGTGCTACCCAACAGCTACTGCTGAGAGAAGGAACGATGATTAGAGCCTCATTAGAAAAATGAATCTCATTTTTTTTTAAGTTTGGAAGTTTACAGATGGTGACCCTGTGCATCAGGAAGACCCCTGCCTGAGAAGGAAGACTAGTTTGTGCTCTGAACCTGTAAAAGGCTCACTTCTGAAACAGACAGCAGATACACCATATCCATGTAGTGTATGCTAAAGATGTGGAATTCGTTGGACCTGCCTTGGACAACTCTGTCAAAGTGGTGATCTGAACAAGAGTTTTTTTAATTAGTATAGATTTAGCTGTAGTGTTCAGCCTGAATTATTTTGAACTACTGGATCATTAATGGCAAGCTGCAATGTCACTCTATACGTCACTTTCCGGGACTCATGTCTGCCATTTTGTCTTGACACCAACAGGAAGAGTCAGTTTTCTGTTTCAGTTTTCCTGCTAAATATATTTTGAATTCTGTACAGATTTTGATAAACCTGTTTCCCCAAGTGATTCCTCTGCTAGTGGTCTACACTGTGTAAAGAAAGGTGTTTGAGTGATTATACTACTGCCAGATGACCAAGATATTTTTGGTATTTAGATCCTTACCTCTTCGTGTTAAAAGGCTAAAAGGTCACTTTCTTCACTAAGCCTCTATTTTCCATTTACAGCGCAGGAGTTGAAGGGCTTTAGTGACTAGACTACTCTTGCCAGTCCACAATCAGGAGAGGCATGATTAATAGCAGGGACATTTACACTATGTAAATCCAGATTTTCAGTGTAGTGTGTGTCTCCAGTCTCCTCCTTTCTTATAGCTTTGCTATTCTGCATAGCTTATCATGGTGGCAGCTTCTTCACCACTTCTCACAAAGTATGTTAGCAGCTGTATCTAAATACCTCCTATACATAGAGAATTTATTCTTTTTCCACAAATCCTGTAAGGATTTGTTTGGAGGCTCCTCTTCTGTGCATGTCTTCCTTTGCCCCTGGTAATAAAAGATCCAGTTCTGCAGTGGGACATTAATCTAGTCCTTGCATCATTGATGTACCAGACCCTTGAATCTATGGTCATGACTTCCAGCAGGATGGTAGAAGAAAGCCATTCCTCCCAGGTGATCTTTCATGTACTCTTTTTTTCTTTTGCCCCGTTTTGTTTTTCAGGACAGGGTCTCTATTACAATGTCCTGTAGAGCCCCAGGGTGTTGTTTGAATTTCAGTTAAGTCTGGAAATTAACTGCCAGCTTTTTTTGCTAAGCTGTATGTTGCAAAACCGAGACATTCTCTCTCATTTAAGGTACCAGTAAACTTCTCTTTTCTTTCATTGACAGAAGAATCCCTTCTGGAAGATGTTTTTTCTGTTCACATCTGTAATCAAGAGAGCTAGAAAATGAGCACTTTTACCACCAGTGATAGCTCCCTGTCTAAGTGTCTAAAAAATAGTTATAAAGCTACAAAGATTGTTCTGTTTGTGGCTACCAGACCACTTTCAGTGGAGTTTAAGCAGAAGACTGGCTATTTTTTGCAGAGTATCACTTTCCCTGAGAGCTGCAGAGCTGGTACTGGAGTCTTTACGCTCAGGGAAGTCTAAAGCAGAGAAAGGTTGCAGCATACACTATCCTTTTATTTCAATGAAAACTGCACACAAAGGGCAAGTATTGTTAAAGGAAAGGATGTATAAAGTAAATAAGAATGAACTAAAAAAAAGAAAAAAGTATATACACACACTCTGCAAGTAAAAACACAACCTTCCTTTATTCTTTTTCTCGTCCAGAAAGAGGTGTGACCCTAAAACACTTCACCTTAAAGGTTACCCAGATCTTTTTCTGTTTGAATTTCACATTTAAGTAACTTTATCTGGTTTTTGGCTGTGGTGGATTTCTTTAGGAAAAGAGAGCTTGAAATTATGCAATCTGTTATTCTCAAGGAGCAATTTTCCATTCAAATGAGCGGTGAGTGTCAAAGCATTTCTTATTCTGAGTTTTGTTTTCTTATTATTGCTATAGCTTAAGGAGTTTCAGCATCTAAAGTAAATCAGTTGTGATTTCCAGGGACAGAATGAACAGGTCAAAATGGCTCTCTACTGTTGGAAAAAATAAGTATCAGGGGAATTTGAGCAGTTTCCAAATGAACCCATCTCTATCAGAAACTAAAAAAAACCCAACAAGTATTAATTCTTTGCATGTCATCTCTGCAGCAGAAAGAAATGTTTTTTTTTTTTTTCCCTCATGAGAAGTATGTATTCACACAGCTATAAAGTGAGAGATGTTCTAGTAGTTCAGGAAAAAAAAAGGTTGGATTATGCAATAATCATATTTTCATTGATAATGTATTTTGTTAGATGCGCTGGCTTAATGAAAGCTGCTCAGTTGAGAACTTGTTTTCAGTTATGGAAATAAAATTGGTTTATTTCTTCTTATACAGTGGCATAAATGCATACACCTTGTAAAAAGAAAATTCAGTTGTGGTTTCTTGCTCTCCCAGGACTGAATTATATACATTAAATCCCTGACTCTGCTGTGGACGGGTTAGTTTTGAAACTTCCTTATACTGCTAGATGTAAAATACAGGTTTTTATTGGATTATTGCATGAAAAAATTATTGATTGCAGTAAATTTTAGTGATAATGGGAAGTAGACAACGTAACAGACTTAGCAGAACAGAAACAATTAAGTATGCATTTGACACAGTGAAGCTGTAAGTGTCAAATAGCAAGAAATTGTGTATTCCTGTGTTCAGCTGTGAATTAATTAATTAGGATGCTGCAACTGGATCTGCAAGAGCATGGACCTAGCTTTTAAGATTACATGTGAGGCTGGTCTCACTAGAGCCAAGTACATGTTCAGACTTCTGCAAGAATGTTTGCAAGAATTTATAGAACTTTTCTATTCAGTTAGCTGAAATTATAGGCTACATGAAATTGCTAAGTTTTTTTTTTACAGTCCAGATTGCTTTTGAGCTGTTGCTTTAACTCTGGCCTCCAAGCTTTAACTCCAGTCTCCACACCTATAAATTACAGCTTCTTTCTCTTGTCTTTCCTTATGCCTCTGGCGCTTCTTTCTTTAGGCTTTTTCTGTGAACAGGTATTTGATACTGCATCGCATTTTGTGTATAAATGTTTGTTGCATTGTCATGTGGAGGCTCATAAATCACTTGTTCATCCATGGAACTCTTTCGTCTTGAGACAAAACATATTCTGTATTTGATTGCTGTCTGAAGTGGTTTCTGGCTGGCATATACTGGGAAGGGCAGTGGAGGAGCGTTTTCAGCACAAAAAAAACACAACTACGTGGGAATAAGGCTATGACAAAGTCTTTAGCTGTCTAAAACAGTATTTGTTTGACCCCTGTGTACTGTGGCCTATGTAAGTTTGAGGGAGATCCTGTAGTGTGGATTCTTTATGGTCATCTAGGGTTTTTTTTGGTTAATCTGTTTCAGACTGATTTTACTGCTTTTAGAAGAGTTTCAGCTGCAGCTGGTAAATTCCTATAAATCAAACTAAGACTGCTATGGAAAAACTGAATTGTAATCTTAGGAAGGATGTTAAGAAGTCACTTTTCAAAACCCACTCCTATTTTTTTTTTTTTCAAGACAAAGTTTGTTCTATTTTTTTAATTATTTTTGGCATTTAGTATTACAGCAAATTACTTTGGACCTGAAAGGCAGGAAAGTATTTTGTGCTCTAGATTTGGGTAGGTAATCATAAGCGACTTGGAAATCACTGTTCCTGATAATGGACTTCACCTGCTGTTCTCTGTGCAAAGACAGTCCATTCCAGACTGAAATGCTCATAGAGAGAAACATAATTTATTAGAGTGACACCACCTGATTCCTCCAAATGAATAGGCTCCTGTAGCAACATGTGCAATATGGTAGAGGTACCTTACTATTGCCGAGCTCTTTTCAGTCTCTAGCAGTAGCTTTTGCATTCTGTACTTCACCACATCTTACATGTCTGAGCACTGATAAAAGCAGTCCTCAGCAAGGCTGGGGCCAGGATGTGTTTCAGGAACACCCCAGCCAGAAGACTGCCCTGAACATGAGGACAGGACAGTGATGACCAGAGCTTCTGGGTCACTCTTGAAAGCACGGAAGCAGACACAGTAAATCAAATGGTGAATGCTCTGCACATTTGTTTTGAGATTTTAATGCATAGCGATCTTCAGCTGAAACATCTGCTATAATGAACTTGACATTTGCACTAATGACAGCATCAGTTTACTTAATGTCCTGCATTAAATTTGCTTCCCAAAAGAGTTGTTCTTTTTCAAAGAGGAGGGTGAATTGCTACTTGTGTTTTCAGAAGTGGTGGAAGAACCGGCCTTGTAACCATGTGGGTGATGGCTGGTGGTGGGGCTGGACATTGGGATATAGAACAGGAAGCAGTAGGGTTGGCCGAGAAGAAATATTCTGGATTTGGTGCTGAGAGGGAAAATTTGTGAATCCAGGGAGCAGCAGTGCGTGGAAGCAATTAATAAAGACTGAATCCAGTCTCTAGTGCTTTCAGTACTTTGGATTTATTTTTTTTTTTAGTAAGGCTTGGAAGATGGGACAATTTATTTAAAAAAAGGAGTAGAATGACTGTGATATAAGACTTTCTATATAATTTCGTTACATTTCTAATAACAAAATGGCTGCTTGTTTAGAAATTCCTGGTGGCTTTGTAGAGACCGCTAGAAAACTTCCTTCAGAGCAGCTAGCTAGAATGAAAAGAAATAAGTAGTTCAGTGTTAATAGACAAACAAAGAACCGAGCTCTTATTTCACATGATTATATCTTTAGCTATCTACTTGATTACTATTTATTGTTAATCAAGTTTTTTTTTTTTCATGTAGTAGAATCTGTGAGATTAAAAGTATCCATGGTAAAAGCAAAAATAAAAAAGATCTTGGTTACTGAGATCTGTTCTCTGTTTGAAGGGAAATGTTTGAAGCAGAATTCAGCACTGTATATAAAACAACAGAACAACAGTGAGGATTTGTTTTCCAAACAAGAGCCTTTTTATTTACATTTGCATAATGTTTTAATATGGTAGTGCAGTTAATCACAACATGATGCATCATAGCAAGAAATGATGAGACAAAAGGAACTACACCTTTGATGTGACATCAGTTATATGGCTTTGAATTTGGAGGAGGTTTGTAAATTGGGGAAAACATTAGACTCACTTCTATGCATAAACAAGCAAATACCATTAAAAAAATTCATTTAATCTGAAATAACAGTTTTAGTCTGATAGTGATTGTTTTAGCCATAGCTGATTTTTGCTAATAAATGCATGAAAATGTAAACTAAATATAGCCTCAATTTTCCAGATGACTGACTATGCCATAGGGCTAAAGCTTTTGACATTAGTGCATCTCTTGGGTCAGTTTCTGGTTCTTTTTCAGTTATATCTTTTATATACAGCTATTTTTGTAGAACCAATGCCAGTATAACCCCATTGCATCTTAGAAAGACATCCACTCACCTTTTACGAAAGGACAAATATCTTTCCTTTTCAGAATATGCTAAACATGAAGAATAAGCAGCACATTTTAACACCAATTTTCCTTTTTGGTCTTCATTATCTTTGTTATATTAAAGTTTCTGCGGATTATCTTGGAAGGGTTAAGGTCACAAGTAATAATGCTGTGGGTTTGTGAAATGTTTTGAAATATCTAAATTATGATGATGACTTTGTGTTTGCAAAGTATATTCAACCATGTAGATATTAACACCTCCTGCTATTCTTATTAATTGCATTGATGCTACTCATACATAAATAATTCACCTCCCTCTTGCTCCATTATTCTTTCAAATCTATGTATGTTTATATAATTCAAATTTTATTCAGATTTGTGTCAAAACAGTGTAACTTTGGTTGCAAAGTCAAGCACTTGAAAATTGAAAATGGCATTTTTATGACTGTCAGTACAACATTAATTCAGCGCCCTTCTGCATTCATCTGGTGGGCTGAGTGATGTCCTGTGGAAAAAATAGTATCCAATGGGGTAATTAAAATTTATATCACAATGCATAGATAGGAATGTAGCAAGGGGAGAATTAAACTTACACAGGCAACTAGGTAAGTCTGGCATTTCTCTACTTGCAAGTGCTTGACGTTGCAGCCTCAGTGTGCTTATAAAGTAGGCTATTGCTGACAATTCCTTATTTCCTTTAAGAGGCAGAAGGAAGCTGTGATAGACTGTGCTACTGCAACCCCCTGGTCCCACAGCATCTTTAGGGATGTCAGAGACTTGAATTCTTAAGATAGACAGCTGGCCTGTGAGCTACTGGACGCTCAGTGTATTAGTTTGCTGCTAATGCCAAAGGGAGTGAGAGTATATTGATACAGATATCTTATTGACTAATCAGACTCTAGTCCTGCATCCAGAGATATGGATTTCTGCTGTGTTGGAGGGCTGGAGTAAGTGCTGAGTTATAATCAAGTGAAAATGGGATCATCTAACTGGCAGGCTTAATTAGGTTGTATCTCCACTTACATAATACGTGGTAGGAATATTTTTAGCGCATAAAGTAATAAATCCAAAACCCAGAGAAATCAGATTCTGTCTGTCAGCGTACAGGGAGCAAAAAGGCAGTTTGGGGCACGAAATGGAGAAACACACTGTACCCAACTGAAGAGGGATGGAAAGAGTACATAGTGACACTGGGGTTTGGATGTGTAAGTTAGCTCTTCCCAAAGTTCATTTAAGTTTTGTGTCCTCTCTAAAACTTGGCACCTAATCCGAAAAATTCATTCACTTCTTGCATACTATGAATTTAATGATACTTTTTTTATAAGCTTCATTGTGTGAAGAAGGGTTAATTGCTGATTTTAGGTAAGTGAAAGTAGCAAAGGACACTAATTTCCATCTACATAATAACAAACAAGTCAGTAGTGCTACTGTTGCATGGCAATTTGCTATTATTGTGGTTACTTTTCTTCTGAAGTTTAAAATAATAAATTACGTTGGAGGTACTAGAAGTTGTGTCTCTGAGGGAAAGTATGAGTTCTGTATCAATACTAACTGTCAATATATTTACATTCACACAGAAAATGGAAATACTTATTTAATTCTTAGAAGAAAACAGAAAGATGTGTACTTCATGTACTCCAGGGAAAATTCTTGTAGTGTTGAACGATCTGGATATCTCAGGAGGCTGGTGGTTTAAAGATATTTTGGAATAACTATCTCTGTTGTCATTTTTCCTTACACATCATCATGCTGCCTTCACTTGGCCCAGTATTTTCTTCTGAATAGTCTTTTTTAGTTCTGTTCCCTTTTTGTGTTCTTTTAATCCATAACTAGTGCACAGAATAATTGGGCAATAGGCACGCACTGACACTGAGAAAGTTGCAGGTATAGCTCTGTAGCTTAAGAAGTGGATGAAAGTACAGGTGATTCGGCAGTGCTGGTAAAGTCCTGATGCAGACACAGGTCTTGTGGCCTTTTACTGGTGTTCCATTCAGAGAAGTGTTTCAGTGCTGTATCTTCAGAAGGTTTTTCTCCAGCATAAAACACTTCTGTGTATTTGCTAGGAGTCTGCAGAGAATTACCAATCCTGACAAACAAAAAGTTGTCTCTTCCGTGCACTAGAGGTCTAGACAACAAACTCTTGACAGAAATTCCGAACAGTCAAGAGCAAACATGTGAGTGGAGCTAGTGTAGTGGATAGCATAGTAAAAGATCAGGTTCATTAATGACAGTCTTCCATTGCTATAACTCAACATCCAGGTTTTCAGCTAAAAGTCATTAGCGGATTAGAAAAGAGAAAATAAACATTTTTATATTTAGACCATGTCAACATATAAATTTTTAATGACTGTTCTTCAGCTTTTGATTATTTACCAAAAACCTTTAGCTAGAAGTATTAATCTACTATGATCTTGAATGCTAGGAAACAACAACTTAACGTTAGATGTTTGTTGTAATGCAAACACTTAACATTTCAGTAGAAACCTTTCTACTTGCAGATCTCCAGCTGCTCTTTGCAAAGATGTGCAAACGTAAGTGTGGGGTTCAACACAGAATGGATGCGAATGAGGAAGATGATAGGCAGCTCTGGAGGTGCAAATGCGTCCCAGGACAGTGCAGCACGTGTTACAGCCAGCACCACTTACAGGGATATGGGGGCTGGGGGGAAAGAGGGGAGGGATGGATTAAGACAAACCCATACTTCCCTTGGTCCATCCCACTATAGGAAATCCATGCCCAGTTATCCTCATTTTATACATGGAGAACTGGGACAAAAAGAATATGTGAAACTATCTTTCTACTTCTGTGTACATTTACAGTGTCACTCCTCATTGTAGTGTCAAATCCTCTCACTTCTAGTGTCTGTGTCTACATACTTCTTTGCTGCTTTGGTTTTAGTTTCTTTTCTTTTTGTCCACAGGCCACTAGCTGTGGCTTCTCTGTTGTCTCTTTTCTGATGTGGTATCAGATCAGACAGAATCCAAGACCAAGAACTGGAAAAAACCCTCCTCTTTTTACAGCACAAACTGCACAAAGCGTTTTCTGCATGCAGATGTACCATTAAACACCTTTTTATCAAACTGGTATGCACTTTTTCCACTGCGGGCTTCTTCAAAGTTAGTTTTGTTTCAAATGTGCCAGAATATTTCTTGTTTCGTTTTTCTTTTCATAATTCAAATTAAGGTAGATTTTGCAGGTAGCATTAAGTGGGAGGGAATTAAAGGCAGGGCGTGAATCTGAGTCTTCCTGTTCATAGTTGACTGACTGAACACCTGAGCTGTAAAAAAAATCAGAATGTATTTAACTGTTACATTAAAACATTCATTAAAAACACTCTGCTGAGAAATGCCTGGGAAGGCCTGTGTAGACCCTATTTTCCTGTTTGGCATACAGTGGATACTTCATATTATGTTCTGTTTTTTCAACTTACACTGTTTTATGTGTACTCTTTAAAAATAACCAAACCATTTAGTGATACTGGCTGGTATTATTCACTATCAGCTTATATGTATTAGTAAAAGACAATAAATCTTGCATTTTATTCTATCTTAAAAAAAAAAAAAGTAATTTTTTTTTTATGGTAGCATCAGAAGCCACTGTGTGTGGACCCTGAAATATAAAACTGAGATTAAAAGTATGTATACTATATCTGTGGGGTTTTTATTTTCTTCCAGTGATTTTCATTATAAATGAATAAGTTTTTCTTTTTAAGAACACATTTGCAATTTCATTTTTCCAGCTATCAAGCATTAGACACTTGATTTGCTTAAACTAAGAGGATTGAAGAAAAATTCTTCATGCATGATTTTCAGCTTCAAATAAGATGTAATAGAATAAAATAGATGTTAATTAAATACCTCTGGTGCTGGACGACACTACCACATTATACAAAATAATTCCAATACTTCTCCTCTTCTGTCTTAGAGAGTTTAATGCTCCTTTTTCCCACCTGGCCTTGCAAAATTTTATGCCCTTGAAATTTTGGCACATAGGGATGTAAAATTTTGAATAGAAAAAAAAACCATTTAATTCTGTAATTACATCGACAGGTAAAGACTAGGAATTTTAAATACTCATGGCGGTCCACAGGTAGCAGTTACATTTCTTCCAAGCAAAAGAATCCTTAAAGCTCCCGACCCTCTCTCTTTTCAGTAACCTCCGTTGAAAGTAAGGCATATCAAAACACAGTTCTGGCTCCAGTATAGGTTATGAGGCTCTGCTGAACTGATATCAGCATTGGTGGATTTTTTTTGTAATTTCCCTAGAGTAAATCAGTATTATAGACCCATTCCCTAAAAGGTATGTTTGTAGGTGAAGCAGGGCTGGAGTGCTTTCCTACTCAGACTCAAGTTCTGCTGTCATCCAGGCAGTGGAAAGTCATTCTATCAGTGTTTGAATGACTTAAATTAGCTTTCTGTATCGTTAGTTTGAACAAATTTTAAGTGAGTGCTTATCTAACTGTCTCTCAGTATGGGAATGAGAGAGCAGGGGTTGATCAGGCAATGAGCTTGCTGGGAAGGGCAGGTAAGATCAGAAAGGGCTCCAAAAAATGCTGCTTGTTAGGCTGAGTCTACAGTCCTTTTTTTACCTCCCTGTTTGCACTGTTATAAAGGCATCTACTTTTTAAGCCGGTCTGTTGGAGGGAGATATTCCATGGGCTTAAAGCAACTCGACTGTGGCTGTGGTACTCAAGGGGGCTTGTGTACTGTGATCGTCTCAGGGGCACTGATGGGTCTTTGCGCTGTCAACTCCTTTCCCATTTGGTTTCTGTTCTCTGGTGCTGCTTCTCTCAGATGTTGAGCAAGGTGATATGGGAGAGGTGACCCTACCTGACCACTGCAAAGGACAATTAAAGCCTTGTGTACTCACTTTTCTTCCTTTCATTAGTACAGCTAAATATCCCATAGCATCATGATTTTACAAGTAACATGCGTGATACTGTTTTTCCATTGTTATTATGGTTTAGGATTTTTTTTTTCAACTTTCAACTCATGCTGCACATTGATAGCCATGAAAGAGCATATACAGCCCACAATAGCTCCTTGCTGAATTTTGTCAGAGAATGTATTTAACTGAATTATGTCCCAGAGGAAAACAGAAGGGCAAAGCTGCAAATTTGCCACTTTTCTGGCTTTCCCATTACACCTTGAGAGCGAGTTCCTGATACACAGTGGTACCTTTACAGTCAAATCCCAGGAGCAAGCTGCCTCTGGCATTTATCACTGACAAAGAGATAGCCATAGAAAATTGGCTGTGTCAGCAACACAAAACGTTGGCCAGAAACCTACTAGTGTGACCCTTTGACTGGTTAAGAGAAATACTTTCACTGGAAGGATTTACTGATCACTCAGTTTAGTTGATGTGCACAAGGACAGCAGCGGCAGCATTGTGTAAACAGGAGGCAGAAGTGAGTAGTTTCCATTTGCTTGCTTGCTTATTTACCAGTGTAGTGCTGTAATTCAGTGTAGTGTCCTGAAAAACCTAAACTTGTTGGACCACATGAGATTTTTTTCTTTGCGAGTATGCTAATGTTTTTATAAGAAAACCAGAATTAACTCGGTTATACTGCGTTGACTTCAAACACCAGATAACAGTATCATATATCACCTTTTAAAAATACTTTTAACTGTAAACTTCGAAGTGTTTTTTAGCCTTTCATTCATATCTTTTCATATTCAACTACAAGTAAAGTCTATTCTAGTAGAGATCTCTGAAAGGGAAATCTTATTAACAATGAATTCTGTCTGGATTTTGTTAATTTTTTCATGCATGGAATTTTTTAAAAAAGAAAATATTTATGATACTTGTTCTTTAGTGTTTTCTATTTTTTACCACCAGATCTGCCCGGACACTTTTTTCTTTGCATCTTTTGTAATTTGTCTTCATACAAGATCCCCAGAATTTCAAGGCAAAAAATGGGTTTCATTAACAAACATGTGAAACTGCAGGTGATATCTTAATGTTACTCTGAAGCTGAAGAGCACAGGCATACACTAACATGTTTCTGCACAATTTTAGTCAAGCTATCTTAGATAAGAAGGACATTTAAAAAGTAATTCTTAAGCATGACATTTCAATTTTTTAAAAAATACAGATAGATATGGAGCACCTATTGATTGACATCTGCATGTAATCCAACTTATCGGATTTAACTAAATCTCTCTTTGAAGTGTTGTTAGGCTGAACTGAGATGCTTTCATGAAATTTCACAGTAGATCGTAATGGATTTTTCTAGTTTGTCATCTATTGAATAAAATTTATAAACTTAAACTCTTTAAAATGTAAATAGAAAAGGCAAAAATATAGTCTTTCTCTGAAACTCGCTTTGTGATTAAATCATTCTGTACATGTTCTGAGAGTTACTGCTTTTTTTTTAGCTACTTATAGTATATACTTCCTAAAGGGCAATGCCTCAGAATATTCTTGTGAGCAAATACTGACAAAATTAGAGTTTAATCAGTGTACTGGCCTGGCTTTATAGGTTTTGTCTAGTCTTTTGATCTTTTGCATGTGTTAACATTTTATTTTCACTTTTCATAGTGTTTTCTACTGTTATATGTTAGTTTCTACTTTACTTTCTATTGATTAGTACATGAATAACTGTTGGCACCATCCTCTGCTGGCACCATCTTCTCAGTACATTTCTGATTCATGATTTGTTTATTTCTCTGCTTTTGCATAAAATTTTGCCTTCATAGTGTTTGCTTATCACATATAATTGTAACGATGGATTTCAGTTGATAAGACATTCAATCATAATCACTGGATGTGCATTCTGTGTATCAATTGATTTAATATTTGAAATCATAATTTCATCTAGCATAGTTGCCTTTTAGTGTTGGGTGGGTTTTTTTGTTCATCTTTCATTCATTGTCGTATTTAGCCCTGCAGTATTTAACCACCTAGTTGGTAATTCAGTCAAAATAAGAATACAGCTACTGAACTGAAAATACACCCAAAAATATTTCCAAACTTTATGGATTTGTTGATCCCTTTATGAAAGATTTAATTGACCTGGCATTTCAAATCAGAGATGTCAGCTGCTTCTAGTAGCAAACTATTTGGCTGGTATATTGAGTTGGGAATGCAGTATATTAGCTAACAGCTTTAATTTTGTAGCTTTTTTGAAGCTCCACTATGAAGACATGAAGGGTATGTTTGCACATTATTTGAGTTACTATGCTAGTAGCATCTGGAGCCGTACCCTGTGTCTGACTAGCAATGTCAGTTCTGTATTCAGTGTGGACTGAAGAAGCTTGCCTGAGCAAATGGGCTGTACAAAATCATACGCCTCTACATTTCCATTGTGATTGTTACCCAAGGTAGATGCCATTAAAATAAGTTTGAGGTATGCCTACATGTGTTACACTTTTCCAGATGTAAGTTTGAAATTCCCAAAGGCACTTAAGTTGGTAAAGTCTCAGTACTGTGAAACAGCTGAAGAAACAAAATCAAGAAATAAGCATTTTTAAAAAATAAAGTCAGTGGGATTGCCTCTTTGGCAGAAATCTTTAAGAAGAATATAGATGTGGAAAGCAGAGAGTTTATGAATGCGCTAAAGAGCATAGTGGGCATTGAGACAGTACATGTAATTGTACAAGAAGGTAATAAGCTGGCGTGTATAGTGACAGTAGCAGAGCAAAATAAGAGATGGCCTTTGCCCTTTGTGTTACTCAAATAGTTACTAAGTGCTAGGAGGAAAATGTTAATGAAAATAAGAAGCAAGGAACTAAAGCACAAGACATCCAAGTAACAACAGTTTACAGGATAAAGATAGGAACGGTAAAAGATAAGGAATGAATGAATTCTCCTGACAGTTCCTTCAGGTGAATTGAAAACACTTTTGAAAGAGAAAAAGTAGTATAAGAGGAAAAGAAGTCCAGTAATAAATGAGGTGAGGAATGGAACTGCTGAATCCTTCTGGTTTCTACCTGAAAGCCACATCTTCCAGGTGCTGGAGCGGAAGACCTTGTTTTAAATGCTCCTTTAGAAAATGATTCTGCCTTGCTGCTTTTTTCAGCAAAAACGGTGTCTTTGTATTTTTATCCCCTTCGTGTCCCTGATGTAGCAAAGGGAATAATTTCTTATTTCTACTTAGTTGGATAATTCGTAAAGATTATTGTACTGCTTGCCTTTCACTACCTACACAGGTGAAGGCTAAACCAATACATACTATTTTTCATCTCAGTATCTCTCAAACTGCATCCATCTGTGAGACCAGAGACATGGCAAGACAGAGGCCTCAATGCCTTGCACCCCTCTGAAGGCAAATCACGCTGAGCTTCATCTGTGCTGGGAATCCAGAGTCATAGCCGCAGGCACTCCGTGTCTGCCACCTACACCCATCTCTGGCTTCTACACTCTGCTCAAATGGCTTTCCACCTTATCGGTTCTTTGAAAACACTGTAATTCTTAATCAGTTGACAAATTTCAGGATTTTTAATCTCAGGAGGCTTTAGCCTGAGATATCATGGGATGAGATTTATACTTCTGATAGTAACAGTTTAGCCTTTATTATGTGAGGTTTGATTAATTCAGTCTCTAAGTACGTCAGTATCTTATGCACTGTGTGTTTTTATTAGGTAGTTAACACACAATAGCTAATATGTCAGTGAATCACTGTCAGGGCGCAGTGAGGCAGCTGCCCCCGTGCTGTGCCGTGCCAAGCACCACGTGAGGCGAGGCGGCCGGCTGGCCTCGCGGCAGGGTCCAGGGCCAGCCATGCTGGGCAGGTCCCGGTGGTGGGCAGGTCGAGGTGGAGCCAGGACCTCGAGCTGGGGTCCAGGAGACGCATGGCCAGGCACAGGCATGGCTGCAGCGCCTCAGGGCATGGTCGAAGGGCAGCTCCCGGCGAGGGGGACTGGCCTCCGCTGCTCACAGCCCCATCCCAGCAGCCTGGTCCACTGGTACGCTGTACCGCAGCAGGGCCAGCCCTGTGCTCCGAGCCTGATGTTAGCCACTCGGTCTGGCATTCCAAGGTCCTTCTTACTGCCTGGTGATTTTTCAGCTGTGAGGAGCTATGACTGCAGTCTCAAAGGAAGAGCTTTGTTAGCAGAAGGGGACGTAAAATTTTCACTGTACGAGCAATAAAGATTGAAGAGGGCACAATGTTTTTGCTCTGCTTCCCCATGTGTGCCTGTGCTGTCTGCACGTTTTCAAGCTCTCACTGTCACAGGTGAGTTGCAAAATTTTCTGGTCCTTGCTGCAAATTGGCCCTGAAGTGCCACAACATCTCAGGAGCTTTGTTTATATCTTATCGGTCAAAAATAAATAGGCCTGATACATCTAGTTATTTTGAACAGTGATGAAATGCAGTAAATAAATGTCACCCTTGATGCTAGTAGAAGTAATGCAAGAATATTTTACAGGCACCTGCTGTATATTCTGAAATGCTACCTAAATTTAACATAGCTGAAAATGCAAAATACCACATAGGGATTTTTATGTTAAATATACAAGTGAAACAAATCCAAGAAGGCAATGGAAATGTTACAATATTGTTTGAGTGCTACCATGGCTTGACTAATAAGGTTCAGAAATGTTCTGAACATTCTTAGTTCAGAACTGTTTGTGTGAGGTTTGATTTCAGTCCAGGTTCAGCAATATGCTCACGTGTTTTCTGTAGTCTTCCATAGCTGTTGTCTACATTAGCAAATAATTGAGTGGGATAGGAGTGGATCAGTAGGTCAATCATTTTGTATTGAGGTACCAACATCTTCAGTGTATGCACTTCAGGGATTTTACCTTGGGCTAGACTTAGTCTGGTCCATGGACTGAGATGGTCTATACCACATCTATAATTCAAAGCTGTCCAAGGAACTGCTCCCCCTTAGGGGTCAAAATGCATTTTGTCCACACCTGGTTTAGTTTTCTTCACAAGGAATTTAGTTAACATGAACCAAAACTGCTTTGGAAGCCTAACTCTTGTAATGGAAAAAGGCGAAGTCGGGTGATTTCTTTTCGAAACTACTTTAGCACTCTGAACCAAAATGCTAATGTAAATACAGCTTACATATTCTGTGTATCTAAATGTTTGAAAACTAATAATGCTCATCTTCTATAACATAATAAGACTTGTGATTAATGATAGCACTGCGTTAGTGATAGAAACTGAGACTGCTTTCAAATAACGTATAATCCATACCCAAGTCTAATTTTGTTCTTCAGCATGTAATTGATGAGTGTTTTAATGTTTCTTTATAGTTCTGTACTCAGTGTCCAGGGGGAATTGGAAACAACTGGGCTAGATACTTGCTTTAATTAAAAGACTTTAGGAAAAAAAAATAATTATCTGGCGACACATTATTCATGCCTTCTTTTTTTTCTCTAAGCTATTTTGATTTTAGAGCATCACAGATAGCTGGTCTGTATATGGACTGTGTGGCAGTCTGAAGTGAATATGGTATTCCAGGCTATGGTGATAGGACAGCAAAAAGCAGTATATCAGCAGTAAGAGGAGAAATTGGGCTTTGGAATAACAGGAATAAAAGTGGACATTGGGAAAAAGTACAACTTTGATATCCTTAAATAGAAGGGCTTTTTTGTCTCAATTCTCTAGAACTGCTGAGAATTTTCCACACCTATTGAGGAATCAGTAAATACAATAATACCTAAATGGCTGATAGCTAAATGTTTTCAGCATAAGAAATGTTTTAGTTCTGTAAAAAGACAGAAGAACTGGCTGACAGATCTACTCTACACTCCCCACCTGTTCTTGATAAATAGAGGATAACAATAGTTATTGCTTCTAAGCGTATCTTTTAAATCTTTGTCATTTTCTCTAAACTTCTTTTTGTTGCCAGACAGAACCGGATGTTTGGGAGAGGGAGGAACAAACTAAATGTTTGAAAGAATCTGCCTGTTTGTATCAGTAAAATGAGCAAATTAATGAAAAAGAACAAAAAATAAAAAAAAGATTAAGGAGCTGGAAGCTGCATTCTGCCCTGCCCTAGTTGATGGAGGGAGAGTGTTGTCTTGCATACTGTAAACTGGCAATCGGCTATCATCATTCCTTTGAAAGTCAAATAGGTTTAAATCAGAGCTTCAGCTTATGTTGGGAGATATTTAAGCCTTTTTCTTTTCCTTCCTTTTTTCCAACATAAACATCAGTCATGCAGCCATTTTCTATTACAAATTTGAGAACACTTCAGAGAGGGGCTGATTTCCCTCTATGTTAAGGTAATCCTGTAAAGGTCACCGACTAACCAATGTGAGCTTCCAAGATAAGGTACTAAGAGTGAGTATTTTTTTATTATGCAATTGGATATTTCAGAGCTTTCTTTGAAGTTTGCAATTCCTTTGCCAGCTGGTCCCCAGTTTGCCAAAGCTGACCTAATAACACATAGCTGGTAACTTATGAGCTTGTGTTAATTACAGAAGCACTGGAACAAACCTCCTAAGCTTGTTGTCTCTTGGTCAGACGTCAGCCTAAAATTTGAAAGTTAATTGCTTTGAATGTTTCAGATCCTGCTGTTTGTCTGACAAGTGGATGGCTGCTCTTTATGTTTTCTAAGAGGCCAATGGAGTTACCAGGCTTTGCTGGGATTTACGTTCTCCCGTAGCACTTAAGACTGTAAGCCAATAAAGGTGTGGATTTGGCTTTGTTACATTACTTTCTGAAATGAATAAGGATAAAGAACATGAATTATGTTGGTTTCTCATTTCATAAGTGAATAGCAAACTCATATTTCAGTTTCCTGTTAGTACTTTTTACATAAATTGCCACAGAGACTATTAGCTGCTCGAAAGCAGTTTATTAGTGATAGTGCAATCACATTGATAGCCTTAAGGGACAGTTTTGACTTATTTTGCTGCAAGCAGTCTTGCAAAGCTTTGTACTGTTTTTTTTTTTTTTTTATTTTACAACATGCATTTGTAACTTTTTAGAAATTTTATTCTAAGGAGTTAATTTAAAAAAGGAAAAAAGCTACTCTTGTCAGCCTTCAAAACAGACTGTTCTTTACATTAGAAGAGCCAGATGTCTAAGGTTGTCCTTGTGCCCTTTATGTTGCCTCTGCATGTTTGCTCTTTGTGATGAAGGACTGCTCCTCGAAGCAGGAAACCAGCTTGACCTCCCTGCTGGGCTCGCCAATAGGCTTGGCTGAAGCACCATGAACACTTCCCATGAGAACCAGACTAAAGACCCTGCTTTTCCCAGCTCCTCCCAAATACATTTCATACAAACTACCAAACAGACAGGATGGTAATTACAGCTGTTGGTCACTGTCAGCATACTGTGCCTTGGACCACTGGTGTAGCTGATCTGTTCTCTGTTCCTTTTCAGATCCCTTTAGCTACCCAGGCATTCCTCCCTCCATTCAGACCTCATTCCTTAACTGGGAATCATGAAGAAAATTTCCTTACATCTATTTTTTCCCCTGCTCATAAGTGGTTCTGCAATAGAAGAGAAAGCTCATTAAAGCTGTAGGAGTTTGAAGAAGGAAATAAAAATGAACAATTAAGGAATGTCATAGAATTTCAGCATTACTGCCATAAACTCCTAGAATAAGGGAAAATAGGACCTTTTAGTGTCTGCTCCCTTACTGAAAATTAATTTCTGTTTCCGTTATTATAATATTGAGGATTAAAATTTTTTTGCCAGGGTTTTTTGATGAATCTGTGGCTGACCACCAATGCTGTGTTATTTGTCTGTTTCAAAAAGAACCAACTGTTCAGACAGACAGACCTACAGACATATGTCTAAGTGAAACATGTTCACTAGCTGTTATTAAAGTGTTAGATTGTCATAGAATCATAGAATCGTTAAGGTTGGAAGGGACCTTTAAGATCATCGAGTCCAACTGTTAACCTAACCTGACAAAACCACTTCTAAACCATATCCCCAAGTACCACATCCACCCTTTTTTTAAACACCTACAGGGATGGCGACTCCACCACCTCCCTGGGCAGTCTATTCCAATGCTGGATAACCCTTTCAGTGAAAAAAATTCTCCTAATATCCAACCTCAACCTCGCCTGGCTTAACTTGAACCCATTTCCTCTCATCCTATCATTTGTCATTAGGGAGAAGAGGTCAGTCCCCATCTCTCTGCAGGTTGTAGAAAGTGATAAGGTCTCCCCTCAGCCTCCTCTTCTCCAGGCGGAACAGCCCCAGTTCCCTCAGTCGTTCCTCATAAGACTTGTCCCCCAGACCCCTCACCAACTTCGTTGCCCTTCTCTGGACACGCTCCAGCACCTCAATGTCTTTCTTGTAGTGAGGGGCCCAGAACTGAACACAGTACTCGAGGTGGGGTCTCACCAGTGCCGAGTACAGGGGGACAATTACTTCCCTAGTCCTGCTGGCCACACTGTTCCTGATACAGGCCAGGAGGCCGTTGGCCTTCTTGGGCACCTGGGCACACTGCTGGCTCATATTCAGCCGGCTGTCCACCAACACACCCAGGTCCTTCTCCACCGGGCAGCTATCGAGCCACTCCGCCCCAAGCCTGTAGCGCTGCATGGGGTTGTTGTGACCCAAGTGCAGGACCCGGCACTTGGCCTTGTTGAACCTCATACCATTGGCCTTGGCCCATCGGTCCAGCCTATCCGGATCCCTCTGTAGAGTCATCCTACCCTCAAGCAGATCAACATGTCCGCCTAGCTTAGTGTCATCTGTGAACTTACTGAGGGTACTCGATCCCCTCGTCCAGGTTGTTTATAAAGATGTTAAAGAGAGCTGTGATTATATTAGTGATCCAAACTGGTTTTTATAGTTGAAGACTTTGTCAACAAAAGAAACAATCTCAGAAAAATACCCAACCCTCTAGTCATCTTCAAGACTGCAACAAATTAGCTCAGGGATCTTACTCTCATTCAAGTGAGTTTACTTCATTTAAACAGAGTCTTCACAATGCCATTAGTGAGGTATGCCTGGTAGTAAGCATGTCTCCAGAGCCACAAAATGCTCAAAACAGGAGCAACGAGGACTAATAATTTTACCAGCTGATAAAAAAAAACCCTGTTGAGACTCAGTGTCTTCAGACAGCTGCAGTATGCTATGGCTGGACTTACTTGATTCATTTGTGTTGGCCTGTAATGTATTTGAACAGCTGGCATTTTTCTTGCTTTCTGTTTAATTTATGTACATTAGAGATTTAGAAGGAAAAGATTCTTCGATTTTACGTGTATTTCTTTATGTCTCATTTCCTATTTTAATATACAGGCAATCGGCACTGTATCTATTGATCCTCAAGTATGGTATCTCTCAACATTTTGGCACATTGCCCTATGTATTCTGCATGTGGTCCCTATCTATCTATTCATTATCTGTTACTTAATGGTGGAAGAAAGAGAAACTTTGCTTATCAAATTGATTTTGACATCAATTCCCTGGTCAACAAACAGTGTGGAATATTTTTAAAGAGCTATGGACAGCAAATCACATGCCACACTAACAGGAAAAACTGCTGTAGACAACTCCACAACTCTATGCATATATTTTGAAGATGAACAAGGTGGTCTTTGTCTACCAACTTCTATTGCATCCTACTATCACTAAAAGCACATTCAATTTAATATTGTTTTCAGAGGATGTATGCAAAAAATTATTTGCTCTCTTTCAAAGCACCTGGCACTGTAAATATTCATGCTAAATGGACTTTCAGGTGGATAAGGATATGCAAGATCAGACTCCTCATTGGCTCTACTGTTGAGTCTGCTGAAATATTGTAAAAAGGTTAATTTGGTTGTAAATGAAAATTTCCTTCGTGCATATTTTCTTGATCTGTGAGCAATTTTTTTTCCTGCTTTTTGGCTTAGTCAGTTCTCCAGAAAAACAAAATAGGAAAGAAAAGGAAATGCTTTGAGCTACCATTAATGTTTAAATATCTCTCCAACTGAATCCCAATTACTGAAAGGCCCCATTTATCTTGAATTGTGGTTTCAATAGTGTTTGAGTCTCTCATTAATAAACTGTACAAATAATTTTGTAGGTACTGAATTAAAATTCATTCAGTGGTGGCACCACAATATTCTTGTAAGAAATGTATTCAAATACAGCAAGAGGGAACAACTTTTTAATGTAGTTTAAAAATTGAGATACAATAATTGAAATAATATAAAAGTATTTTTGAGCAGACTTAAAAGATTGCATGTAAAAAAGTAGAGTGGCATTGACTAGTACTGATATTCTCATTGAATGCAGTCCCACAGAATTACATATTCCTGTTTAAGACATAAAATAACAGGAGTGTATTGTAAGAAATAATTATCTACAAAAGCTAATTTTTAAGAATATTGTAATTTTTAATAACCTTCTGTGGAACATTTCATGTTTTTTTTTTTGTTTTTTGTTTCCCAAAGCCTTCAGAATACTGTAAGATCTGGATGTTATTTCATAAATTCATTTGGTAACATCTTTTCTGTATAAAAATGGTCCCTGAACCCTGATTTTCTATTAGTTCTCATGTTAACTTCTTTTTATGTTCCTACGTTCCATTTGCCTTGAAAGTTTGACTTTGATATTTAACCTTAACTACTCACAGAGACATGAACAACAGAAGAAAATAGTAGATTTTGGTATAATAGCCTTAATCTGTATACATTTGGTCCAAAATTTAATAGAAGACTTTTGACTGATTACTCCACAAATACTCAGTCAATGTATATCATCACTTCATCACAGCTGGCTAAAAAGGTTAGCTCTGGAATTAACGAAAGAATGTTCTTTAATGTCTCTAAACAAGTTAAGCATACTTTTTTCATCTTAGATGTAGAAAGTACAAAGCCAACATATATAGTAAAAATGCAGGCATTTCAAATTGACTGATGTTTACAAGCAATAGTTTCACCACTCTTTGAAGGGCATTCCTACCCAGCTAATAAGATGGATTGTCTTGTTTTGCAGCTAACTTCAAAGGTACTGGATGAGATGCCAAAGTTTCTGATGAAAATATTTCAGTTGTGATGAAAGGCTCTGTTAAAATGTTGGACTTTCTTTTCCCCTTCCAATTTTCACTAAAGCTCAAACCTGTTGAACTATTTCATTCTAAAAGTCAGCATTTATCTACTTTCTCGTGAAGACCAACTTTCATTCATGAGAAAAAGTTTTTTTAAAAAATCAGTGGAATTGCTTGTGAGTGGAAAGGGGAAGGATGAAAGTACTATTAATGATTAGAATCAGGATATCTGTCCTACCAGGCTTATTTTATGCTTTGACAGTTACCTTTGATTATTTTTCATAAGCAAATGTTAAAAAAAAAACCTTAGACCGTTAAAAAAAATGTTTTAGATTTTCATGGTTTCATTTTTTTCCTGCAGTGTGTTTTACTCTAGTGCCTCCAGAGATCCCTTTTAATTTTCATGGCATCACAGCTTTCTCTCTGATCTAAATGGATGTTGACATTTGAAGTTTGTTGATTTACAAAATGTCAGACAATTATAGGGAGAAAATGAATTACACCCTCCTTTCTCTAAATGAATGTTAGTATCATGTACTAACCTGGGATTATGAAAAAGTTAGTTATAACTGGCGCATTATAAAACAGTATTTTATTACGATCCTGTGAGTCTTCCTGCTTCCTGTAGTCTTATAGGGAAAGCTACAGTTTTATGTAATTCTTTTCCTTTTGCTTTTGATATATAAATACAACTGTTGGTAATTTTTTCAGGAAACTTTCTCATAACGCCTCAAAATATCTAGTTTTGGAAAAGGTTATGGCAGTCATTCTAAAGAAAATTGTCAAAAACCTGAGGAAATTAATACCATTGAAATGACAGACTTAAAAACTATACAAAAGTTAAAGAGAATTATTTTATCTTTCTCTTTCTGTTCACAATATGCTAAAAATATTATTACTAGGAGTAACTTCCCTTCCAATTGGTTTTTGTACTAACCATTTTGTTCTGGTCACTCAAGCCTTTTGCTGAATGCGTCTGTGGATACAATACTCAATTCAATAATGCTGCTTCTTTTTTTCCACTGTGTTTTTCTTGGCAGACCACTCTGTGTATTTGATATTCTGTAGGGTTATTCTCAGCCTCATTCACTAGTGGCATTGATTTAATTCTTTACTTTAAAGACTTATACGCATCTCTCTGACCACACAATATGCAACTGCAAAGCTGCAGATCTGCCATAGTCATCACCCTTCATAGCAGGGTACAGTAGGCTCTAAGCATTCATTTCAAGACGTCCTACTGTTCCAAAGATAACTTTCCAAACTGTGGGAAGAATATAATTAGGAGCTATGGTCATGTACTGCTGTCCTCCTGATCATTCATGCAGCTTGAAATATTATTTCTGAGATGGAGGGAGGGAAAATTCCTCATTTACATGTAGTCATATGAACTATGAATCCAAATTATCATCTTTGAAATGTCAACATTATCCTTTTGAAATAGGTGAAGTAGCATGGGCATAAGAATAGTAATGTTACCTAGGAGTGCTGGAGATTTGCTCTGCCATTTGCCTTTTGGTGATATTTCTCTGTGCCTTGTATTTTCTTATCAGTCTTGTCTATTGCAGGCTCTTTGTGTCATTTTTTTTTCCTCTGAGCAGTCTAGTAAAAAGTAGCCCCAATTTTGGCTGAAAGCTTCAAGCATTGCTGAACTATGAACAATAATAATTAAATTAAATTAAACTGAATTGGTTAGGCAAAAATGTGGTTAGGTGGATTTCTCAGAAGAATACAGTAGGAGAGCTGGCTCCTATCCACAGCGCCCTTTCCCAAGTTCATACTGGAAAGAAAAAGAGCCATTTCCTCCTTGAAGCCTTGATCTCTTAAGTGTCTAAGCTATTTATCACAACTTGTTAGGTAGCCAGAGCTCCAGCTGCACCCATCCTGGCTGCCAAAATCTGCAGCTTCAAATCTGACAACTTCTACAGTTATTCATAGGTTTGAATTTTTCAATCTGTGACCTTTTGAAAATTTGTGGCAGCATGAAATTCAATTAGTTACCTATTTAAATGAATAACAGAAGGGATCCTAAAGTGCTTATATTATTCATTTTCATATAAATTTTGTAATACTTTTTTTCTTAATATACTTGAAGTTGACATGGCTGGAAACTTCTTTTTTCTGTATGGAACAATGTTTGAGTTTTAGCATTTTACATAGAAAGTCCATACAAAAGGCCTGTATATCACCCACATCCCTTCTCCTGAGATGTTGATGAGTTGCAGGTATCATGATGACAGCTATTATATGCTGACAGCAAACTGCGAAGTTAGTTAAAGATACTTTTTAAAGACTAAAAGTATTGCTTTTTTGTTCTGTTTCATTTATTAAGCTTCAGAAAAGAGATGTCATTTTTGATGATTCCTTTATTGGCTGGTGCCAAAACATTGTACACACATAAAGTTTTCAAAGCATCAATTCCAAAACCACTACCCTTTTTCAGAGAATGAAACCTTAAGTTAAACAGAAGGCTTGAATCTTTTCAAATGGGAGCTCATTTCTCCAGCCTCTCCTGCTGGGAAACATATGGTGACAGAGCAATGAAGTGGCTTTTCACCAACTAGATTTATATGCTATACTGCAGGATCAAGCAAAACCAGAATGTTTTCATTCATCTCATTCTGGGAAATTTGTTGTGATATTAAAAGACAACAGTGTCCACGTACTTCACTACTGAACATTTTTGCAGAACATGAGGTGGCATTACCTGATGGTCAGGTGATAGAATTAGGTAGTGAGCACTTTAGGAAAGCTTAGCTTTTGTTATTTCAGCAGATTTTATTTTAGGAATTACTCCTTAAAAACTTCGGAAAATACCTCAGTGATAAAAATGTTGACTTGAAATTTCTATATAAGAATAGATGATGAAAACAACACCTTTTTTAAAATTTCAAAACACATTAAGAAACAGCAGGTATTTCAACATCGACAGCCAAACTGCATTTTATGTAGGTCTACACAAAAATAAAGGAAGATAAAAGAAAATGAAGCATAAACATATCTGTAAGAACAACTTTGAAATACACTTTTGGATTTTCAGATGACCATGGAGAACTAAGGACAGTTACTAGTTTTGTCATTGAATTAAGGGAGGATAAGGGCTAATCTGATATACAGTTGTTTATACGTAATGTTTAAGACATATATTTAACGTTCCAGTTGACAAATGTCTTTGACAATTATTATGGTGATTTCTTTGGCATTTAAAACAGATTAGTTCTTCAGTATATGTACAGATAATATATTGTTTTTTTTTCTATATTTGCATTTCTTTCTGTACGGCATTTTACTTACTAGTCCATTGTACTTGTTGATTCACTTTGAAAAATTTTAGCAGAGTTCTGTGACATGAATAGTCACGCATGAACATGAGTTCTGTTCATGCTGTGAACAGAAAATATTTCAACGTTTTACCACTTCATAGAAAATCCAAATTATGAAAATGTGAGGAAATGGAAAACATATAATATAATGCACCTTAATAATTAAACAGAAGAAAAATTGTAAAATAATTTGGAATAATTGTAGCAAAGAGTATTCTACACTATTTGATTCTTCACCTGGAAAGTGTGATCTAGAAATTCTGGCATTTGGCTTCATGCTGAAACTACAATCGAACCAGAAATATAACCAAAAATATTTTCATACTAATAAAAGGCTAATTTTGTTCTAGTTAAACTAACAAATTCTTCTGTATTTCTGAGATTTGTTTCTCATATGTTTGTCTTTTTCTCTCACCTTATGTAACTGTATATCAAGTTATTCTCTGTCTGTTTGATAGTGCTTATGTACTTGCTGTTAGTATAGATAACAACCTTGAGAGCACGTCCCCCAAATTTACAAAAGTGATTGAGGATCCATTTTTTAGCCACATAAAATACAGAAGAAAATGTCTTTCTATAACTGAACATGACAATCCTATTGAGTTTTATAACTTTCCTTGAATAGCAAGTTTCTTGTCTTCATTTGTAAATACCAGATTCAGTTTTGAATAGAGGATTAAGACTACTTTCAGAGTATGTAACCACACAACTGGTAATCCTTAATGTCTTCTTAGTTCTATAATAGGCAGTTTCTAATCAGAGTGTTTTGATGTCAGCTCAATGTCTTCTGAATTAGATTTACTGTCATTTGATAAAATGTAATATCTTGAGTCGGAAAAAAAGTAATAGAATTTAATGCAAGCAGCAATGTTTTGGGGTAATGACATCAAAGACAAGGATACCCTTGTTCTGTGAAATCAAGGATGAAGGCCCAACACAACAATCTGATTTGCAGCAGTAAGATCACAGTGTGCTTATTCTAAGCCAAGAGAAAAGGAGTGAAATATGGAATGACTCTTGATGGCTTTCACTATTGCAGTTATTCCTAGCAGCCCTGATAATTACTATAAATGGTTTTGGTTTTACTTTATGAACTCTGAAGAAGGCATTACATTGGTCAAAATACTTTGCTTCCCATTTTTTTCTCAGTTATTGTTGAAAAATGGGAGGAAAGGGGAGTGATCCTGAGAAATATAAACAATATAATTGGTACAAATGAATCTTCGTCTTGCATGCTGCAGTCTTAAAAATCTGCTTTCGTTCTTACTGAATAAGTGGTTGGCTTCACAGGGTATTGAAATATAGCTATCAGTCTCATTGTTGATGCCATAGTCTTCCAGATTTCATCATTTGATTCAGTTTTCTTAGATTTGTTTCAGATTCAGTAACTTGTTAAGCAGTTAGGTTTCTGGTTGTAAAGCAATTTTTGAGTCATTTTATGGTCCGGCAGTATGAGTCATAAAAGTAAGAAGAAACTGTCTTATGTAGAGATTGTAGGGCTTATTAAAGGGATTATATATAGAGACAGTTTTTTCTTATGAATTAGAATCTTTATCTGTGGTAGGCTTTGCACTTAACAGTTCTCCTTTCATATGCTATTTATGTGATGCTTACAATACTTCTAATCTAATGAAGTCAGATTTCTTATCCAACATACATTGACCTATTTCTCTTGTTTTTTGTACATAATAGTACCCCCTCTGTGCCCCTAAAAGCCTTATGTTGCATACTGGTTAAGACTTGGTCATATTGGTCAAGCATTTTGCTGTATAGTTCTTTCGCTTCTTGCTTCTTTACCAACCTAGAATTTTTCCATATCTGAGGAAAGATTAATTCACTACTGAGTAATATAAGAAGGGTTTTTCAAAAAATAATATAAACCCAGGCTTTTATTTATACCTTTTTCCTCCACCAGACAGTGCTGGGATGTACGTATGCACTTGAGAGGAATTTTTCAAAAGTGTTCAACCTTGCCTATTGTCTGCTTCTATTGAAGTTCAGAGTAAAAGTTAGTGAGAACAATATTCAACTAAAAGCAGAATTTCTCAAAATTCCATGTGTGAGCTGAATATATTTATTTTATAAAAAGAAAAGGAGATATTAAGTTGCAGAGTTTAAGTTCATAACAGCTTAGAATTGTTTTTTAGCTAGTTTGTTTAATTAAGAAAGAATGAACTCAGGACTATGTAATGCCAGCCTATATTAAATGTACCCTCTTCCAAATTATTGTCACTCCTCATCAAAGGCAGATTGAAAATAGCATCTCTTTTTTATTGAAGCTATGTGTGTTTGGAGAAGAAATCTCTTAGATTTTATTTGAAGCAATATCTGCATTAATACTGTTCCTAATAATTTTGTTTGATATTATGCTGGAAAGTCAAACTCTCCTAAATGCCGTAGTTCCTGGAAGAACATATTTCTGTCTTTTCCAGATAACATAATCAGCAATGTTCTACCACTATTATGCAATAAGAAATCAATTAGTAAAGAAAATCAGTCAACATAAGGAATGAGTACAAGCATTGGAAGTGTATCCTGGCACATTTTCAGATCTAGTTCCATTCAGTGTGCATGCCTAGATCATAGAATAGTATTTGTGGATGGATAGCAATTTTCTTAAAGGTATTTTCTAAAACTGTGGGAACAAGTAGCCCAAAGACATTACTGAAAATGTAAGCTCAAAAAGACAGTGCATTAAAAATAGATTATATGTGAGGTATGGACAGAAACAATGTCACAAAATCTGTATGAACTGCCTGTTGAGTCTGCACCAGATTATAGTTATCATGCTGGAGAATGCACACAGAATTTTACATTTCAAGAATTAAAGCAGCAAGGCAGTTTATTACATTTTTATTTTATTTTAGTATTTTGTTACTCACAAGTCTTAACAAGATAGTAGTGACTTCTGTGTAGGTTAACAGCTGTGAGATTTTGCATAAAAAATAGCCTAAAATAGCTGAGTGATTTTATTGGAAAGATTAAGAAAAGTGACCAGACAAGAAATTAGGATCTATCCATGGGAAACGTGTCCCTAAATGATGCAAATCTGTACATGCAGTATGTCTAAAAATGTTGACATTTTTTCCAGCACATGCATTATTTTCTTCTCATGGCAAACTCATGTTACAATAATGCTAGCCTTCCCAGTAGAACTTGTTGATTCTCACTGTCTTGTTGTAAAAGTTTATGGGGCCAGATGGGATCCACCCAAGGGTACTGACAGAACTGGCGGAAGTGCTCATCAAGCCACTTTCCATCATTTATCAGCAGTCCTGGCTAACCAAGGAGGTCCCAGGACTGGAGATTAGCAAGTGTGATGACAGACCACAAGAAGGGCCAGAAGGAGGATCCAGGGAACTACAGGCCTGTCAGCCTGATCTCGGTGCTGGGGAAGGTTACAGAGCAGATCATCCTGAGTGCTGTTACGGGGCACAGGCAGGACAACCAGGTGATCAGGCCCAGTCAGCAAGGGTTCATGAAAGGCAGGTCCTGCTTGACAAACTTCATCTCTTTCTATGACAAGGTGACCTGCTTAGTGGATGAGGGAAGGGCTGTGGATGTTGTTTACCTGGACTTTGACACTGTTTCCCACAGCATTCTCCTGGAGAAACAGGCTGCTCATGGCTTGGACGGGCATATGCTTCGCTGGGTAAAAAGATGGCTGGATGGCCATGCCCAAAGTGGTGGTGAATGGAGTTAAATCCAGTTGGTGGTCAGTCACAAGGGGTGTTCCCCAGGGCTTGGTGCTAGGACCAGTTCTCTTTAATATCTTTATCAACGATCTGGTCAAGTTGATTGGGTGCACCCTCAGTAAGTCTGCAGACAACACCAAGTTGGGCAGGAATGTTGATCTGCTTGAGGGTAGGAAGGGTCTCCAGGGGGATCTGGGCAGGCTGGACCGATGGGCCGAGGCCAGTGGTATGAGGTTCAACAAGGCCAAGTGCCGGGTCCTGCACTTGGGTCACAACAACCCCATGCAGCGCTACAGGCTTGGGGCCGAGGGGCTGGGAAGCGGGCCACAAGAAAAGGGANNGTGGGGGTATTGGTTGCAAGCCATCTGAATATGAGCCAGCAGTGTGCCCAGGTGCCCAAGCCATCCTGGCCTGTATCAGGAATAGTGTGGCCAGCAGGACTAGGGAAGTGATCGTCCCCCTGTACTTAGCAGTGCGAGGCCCCACCTCAAATACTGTGTTCAGTTTTGTGCCCTCACTACAAGAAAGACATTGTGGTTCTGGAGCGTTTTCAGAGAAGGGCGACGAAGGTAGTGAGGGGTCAAGACAACAGGTCTTATGAGGAGCAGCTGAAGGAGCTCAGGTTTTTCAAGCTGGGGAAGAGGAGGCTGAGGGGAGTCCTTCTTGCTCCCTACAGCTACCTGAAAGTGCTTAGGAACATAGTTTAGTGGTGGACTTGGCAGTGTTAGGTTAATGGTTGGACTCAGTGATCTTCCAACCTAGATGATTCTATGATCCTATGATTCTAAATCTTGGAGAAACATAAGCAATGCTTTATTCACAGGGAATCCAAGAAAATTAGAGACACTACAAAAATTTCCAAAAGCAAACATGGTAGAAGCTCAAATACAGGTACTGAGTATGGCAAAGAAGTTTCCTAAGAGTAAAAACCATTTTATTACTCAAACAAGCCAAAGTCAAATTGTTGCATTGATTGAAGAGGATACTTGCATAGAAGTGGTAAAAATAAATAGAAGAAATGCTGCAGATGTCATTGTAATAAATTTTGCCATATGATTTGAAATTCAGTTTTTCAGTTGAATGAGTTTACAGTATTGAATTTCCCTTCAGTTTCTGACTGAAATAATTTCATACAACCTCCACTATTTATTGAGTAGAAGGGTCATAAATTTTGACAGATCTGTTTTATAAATGATGCAACTGAGATGAGCAGAGTAGAAATACCTTTATAAATGAACAGATGTGACCGTGGTTGAGATAGCATGGCATTGCTTTGAATAGGGAAAGCGTCACCACTACAACTTTGCCACTAGTGACAGTACGCACAGTATGAACTATGAAGCCTAGAAAACATATAGAGCAGCAACTCCGCCTGTCTATAGTGTAATACTGGATCCACTCAGTGTCTCAGTTCCCACAGATTTGATTTTCTTCTATTGCCCAGATTCCCACTATTGTTTTAGAGTCCAAAGCAACTGCTACTTGCCTGAGTACTCTTGTCATGTTAGAGCTGAGCTAAAATAGTAAAGTTCTAAGATAGTGAATGCCATAAGTCTGAGGAAAGAGAAAACCAGGCCAAAGTACCTTTCAGACAGCACTTGGAGAAGAAACTAGATAGTAGGCCTTTTTTGCCAGCTCCTAGAGTCACGAGGACTGATGGGATGCTCAGCTTCACCTCTGGAAGCAAGGTGAGAATCTTTTAGCAATCTCCCTCTATGACATAATATCCTCTGGGGATATTAGGTCACAGTCATTGTAAAGGTCTTTATCCATCCTTCCTGAAAGTGTAAAGGATTAAAAAAACCTCAGAGTCCCTTTCTTTTCAATGCACAATAAAATGTGATGGGGCTATAGAAATGTTCCTGATTTTTTTATAGTATCTATTTTAAATAGTGATTACTTCAACCTCATTCTTGTTTGTTTATCAGCATAGTTTTTAATGCATTTATTTAGGAATGTTTATCTAAGTTTGCAGTCTTTTATGGAGTTTTCTCTCCTTTATGGAGCTTTGCATGTCTATCTGTGAAGCTTTTGGGTGGAAGTAGTTTCTGTTTTGAGAAGCTGCTGTATCAGTAAATTGAGGCTATATTAGGAGCATAGCACGTTATTCCGAATTGTAGCCACCTGAGCTAATTGTCTAAGTTCTGTTTCTAATCAATGGAGAATGTTAGATGCTTCCAAAAGACTTAACTTGCCCATCTTAGAAAACTGTCTTGGTGATTTTCTTGCTCTGCGCTAGAACTATATCTAGATGTCACATCTGAGTTTACTCTGACTCTGTGCTGCAGTGTCAATCCCCTTGTAGTATGGGGAGGATGGAGCAGAAAATAAAAGCACACATGAGCACACTCATGCATGCACATGAAAACTGTTTCTTACAATCTTGTTTACTTAACTTGGTTATATAGTAACAATATTTATATATATGATTACTCCGTCCGCAGTAACAAAGTTAGGTGATCAGCAAATGAAAGGCAATGATTTTCCTCCATCGAAGGGGGAGAGAAGGAATACACCTTGCTGTAACTGATGTTGCAGCATTGATCAATAACTGCATCCATAATCAGGGAGACAATAATGACACAATTCTCTTTCAGTGCTTGCGTTCTTCTTGTTCTTGTCGGGGTTGTGACTGTCTTATACCTCCGGTTATGTCCTTTGTGTTCTGAATGTGTGTGGTATAGTTCATCCATGTTGGATATATGCACTTTTGGTCTCTTTCCTAGGCATTAAATCCTAGAGACCATAATTTGCCATTTGCAATTTGTGCTTTAATCTTTCAGGCCTCTGATACCATCCTGTGCTTGCACTTTCAAGGCATTTGCTGTGATCCTGTGCACATATTCTTGGAGGCCTCTGCTACAGAGAAACCTTGTTAGAACTTCACTCTTAAATGAAGTTAATTTAGGTGTTTGAGGTAGAATTAGTTGATGTCTTTACCTAAATTAGCTAAATGTCTTTTTATGTGAGGAAATTGTACATCCTTAGTTAATGTTTAACAGTAAAGCTTTTAAAGATAAATTAGAAGACTAGGAAAGCTTCTTTCCAGTTNTTTTTTTTTTTTTTTTTTTTTTTTTTTTTTTTTTTTGTGGGATTATATACTGAGACCAGCTTCAAATCCAACTTCAGCAATTCCATGGGTAATGTTCTAGCTAGGATGTTCCCTGTCAACCTCAGCTTAATCAATTCTTCTGTCTTTACATTTATAGTTACTGTGCCAGATCTGCATAAGGCTGTATGACTTAAATCTTCATATGAAAAGTAGCACTTGTCTTGACATGTGAAATCTGGGACCCCAACTAGTGCTTCTATAAAAAGAGGTGACATTTATGTCAAGGACTACTTTTCTGAAGACTCCTAATCTGACTTCAATACTGTAGCCGAGTCCTGCTGAATGTTGTATAGGTGCATGCATCATAGCAGGCATACAAAGATCATGCTGTATGTTAGAAAAGCATTGACGGTTTCGGCACTGCTGTTTTCAGTAAGACAACTTCAGTGCATCAGTATTGGCCACCTAGCTTGCCTATTTACAAGTGAATGAAACAGGGCAATGGCAAAGGCTCAAGCACTGCTAAGCAGTGATCCATGCATTTTTACTGCTGCTGTACTCTCTGGCATAGGTTTCATCTGTTCCAACCTAGCAGACCCCCAGACAGTTTTCAGGAGTGGCTTGAGTCAAAAGCACATGCTAGGATCTGTTCCCAATAGGCACTTTAGATGCTACAGTACTATTTTGAGGATGAAAATAATTCAGGCAAGTGAATAAAAACTGCTGTGTTGCCAGCCTGAGAACAGACATTAATCCCTAGCCCATTTTATTTACTCTTCTTCTCTAGACCGGTGTCAATCTCAAAAATATCAGGGATTTAATTTGGAAGTTATATAGTCTATCTGTGAGGCTTTTTGAGTCTGGTAGCTGTGTGGTATATAGAAGACATTACTCTACTCTTGTGCATTTTAGTTTGTTGAGACTATCTAGTGACTTGGTATCCCTCACAGGTTCCTCTTTAGGCCAAATGGTGTTCTTTATCTCAAAAGTGCATTCACTGACCAGAGATCCTTCACTGAAAGCATTCTCATATTAACATTTTCACGTAATAGAAGTTGTTTTGAAATTTAGGTCTATTTAGGTCCTATGGAGATTTTGAGAGTGAACAAGCAACGTTAGAATCCCTATCCTTACGGTATCCCTTTGGGTCCCATCGGAGTTCCCAAACTATTGCTGGAGACGCATCTTCCACATCTCGTTGGAGACTCCATCCATTCCTCCTCCCTGAGATCGAGTTCCTGTTCCAGAACCTGAAAGGTGTTACAAGATCTGATGTTTTTTAAAACTTGACTCTCAAGCCATGACTGAAAACAAGCTCAAGGAAATGTGAAAATATCAGGAAATTAAAATAAAAAGCATATAGATGTTTAGAAGAGAGCAGTAAGCTACACACACATAGTAAGATATGCTAAAAAATGTCATCATTGTAGGAAAATGTCCTCCATCTGACAAAGTGAGTATCATTACTTCCATAAAAAGAAACAATGTATATCGCATATACCAGTATGTGGATCATCAGTACATCTGCAGATACTGTGTGGTTGTTAGGAACCTAAGGATGGATATGTCTAATTGTGGTAATGCTAAAAATAAAGTTGCTCATCCTCCGCAACGTGTCCTAATGAAGAACGCCACTAAGATGTATAAGCATAGTTCAACAGTGGATTTGGCAGCAAATATAGCAGATCAGGCAGCAAACAAATGGTGGCAGTCAGGCAGCCGTAAACAATTAGTCTAAAATCTGTAAAGACATGGAGGTTTTGAGAGATGAAAAGCTATTTTTTGTATGGACACAAAGAAAAAAATATCAGCCTTACCGTGAATTTTATAAGAACTGACTTGCTGGAGAGCTCACAAAACACTATTGGTGAAGATAGGCAGTATGAGTTTTGTTTCAAAGACTTGGCTTCAGAGCAAAAGCTGGAATGGGAACTTTTTATAATTGCCATTTCTAAATCTTGCAAGGCAAGAAAGTAGTCATTTTCCCCATTAAACTGCACATTGCTAATCAACCCCTTGGGGGAATTCAAATTAAAAGAAGAGGTAAACAAGACAAAGAAAAAGAGAAACAATAATACCAAAGCAAAATGAATAGCTAACTCTGAAGTTAAACAGGAGAAAGTTAAGATTAGACAAAATGCAATGAGGTAATCCGTGCTAAAGTGTCAAGACTTGTTCAGCTTCTGACATCAATGAGTAGTAGAAGGTGGGAATGCAAAACTATGCATGTGTTCATAATTGAGGGAGTGTTTCTGAAGTGATGAGAAGAGAAATTCACAAAAAGTTGTGCTTCAAGAGTTAACAGCACATCTTGCTTTTGAGTTGCTTTTCATCCAAATCTTGTCCCTGTTGTAACTGAAAAGCCTTTTTCAGCTCCTGTCTTCTGCCCTCCATGTCATGCAAAAGAACGTCATCACTAGTATTATGTTAACATACATTTATGAATTTTAAATGCACCATGGTTGTTCAAGTGGTCAGTCATCAACTACAGGAAAATGAAATGATAGAACAGACACATGCAAACTGCTGTAGTTGTGATGCTCCATTAAGATTTCTGAAATGAGAACGTTCATGAGAACTTGACTTTGAAGTCCTTATCCATAAAGCTGTTTTTCAGAAGTACTGCCAAGATGAACTGATCTAGTCAGACAAGCTCTTTTAAAACATAATGAACTATACAGTATCTTTCTTGAAGCTGCATCAGCTTCCTCAGGAGTTAACAGGGGGTTATGCAAACAGGATGTAGAACCAGGCTGGCATAAATTTGGATTCCTTATCAGCCCTGTCATGTGCACTACTACTTACAGTCATCAAAACAAACGAACAACAGTTTAGTAGAACAAAAACATAGAAGGGTGATTGGTTTTATGTCAGGATATTGGCTGCAAATCAAACAAAGTAGGAGATGTGCTTAAGTACAAAATACCACTGTAGCTGAGAGGCACTTTTATTATAGGCATCTCTTTACAGACATACATGACTTTCTGAAAAATTCTTCTAGCTGAAGACTATCATGTTTATTTTCAGCAACGAGATGATTTTTTTTCCAAATTAGTGAAAACTGATTTGACATGTGAGTTGTGAGCTTAAAAAGGATACCTTATCAGATGAGACCTTTTTTTTTTTTTTCCAAATCCAAACTGTCGGATAAATTACTATTCTGTGAATTTAGATTTTTTTTAAAAATTGCTGTTGGTGTGTCAAAAATGTGTTTTTCGTACACTCAAATGTTTTTATTCAGACGCACCAGCAGCATATAGTAAGTGTTAGGGTAGAGCAAGTAAGGATGTTGGTCTTTTGTCTGTGAGACTGCACACTTGGAATCTAGAAAAAGAAAACAAACCAGCTGGATAGACAGCATAACTGGTAACATTTGTTTGCAATAGTTAAGTCTAAAATGCATTGGAAAAAATCCCAGTGATTTATTTTAATCCCATAGTAGGAGAGAAAAAATGGAAATAATGTGGAAAGGTAGGAAATCATGCTTGCAAATTTGAAATCCAACAGATAAATTCCTCCCCAAAGTAATAAATATGTTAAAAGTAAGTTAACTGAACAAGAAATTTTTGAAGCTTTAAACTGTGCTTCTACTTTCTCTCTGTTCTACTTCTAACTTGTATTTGAAATTTGTCAGTTTACAGGGAAATTGTAATTGCTGTCTCTGAAGACACAGCCTGAGGCTGGAGCTTTAAGCTAAGATTTTATTTTCTATGTATTTGCATTCAGAATGTTGGGGAGAAGAAATATACCATTCTAAAGCATACGTTCAATGCCACGTGTGCAAATCTTTTGCTATCCACTGGTTTGTGTAGTGTTAATTTGCTGGCAAGTGATCAATAAAAATCATAATGCACAAAGAAGGATTAAATCTATTTTACTGTCTTCTACCTGTGCTGGAATTAAGGACTTCAAAAACTATGCCAACCTAGAAAAGCATCTTTACAACTTTATTCAGTAAGATGAAAAAGTCTTACAGATGTAGGCATATATCAAATCTACTGAGTAAAAACGTGTTTTCTTTTTTTTTTTTTTGGTCCTGAGAGGAAAGATATTCTAAATATACCACTCACTAGTGTTGCCTATTTTGTAAAGCTCACATACTTTGTTTTCCACTAATATTTTTAAATGATGGATAAGTTACTGCACTTCAGTCATATCCCTGCATTCAATCACGCAAGAACCTCATTCATTAGGTGGTTGAGAAAAGCTTTGTACTTTAGACTGTGAAATGATGGTAACTAAGTGACAAGGATACAGGAGAAGGTTTGTGTTTGTATCTCTACTTTCTACCTCCTTTGTAGAGCAGATAATTAAAATTTAGAACCTAATTATATTTAGAGCCTAATTATATACAAATGAAAAAAATTGAAGCTTTCTGCACTCCAAATAGGAATGCCCTGATATATCAATAACTCATTTTATATAGCTGAAGTATTAGCCACTACTTATACAGCATTAGAATAAAACACTTTGAGTAGTTTGCGCTTTATTTTACAGTCAAAAGATAGTATTCTACATTGTTGATTAATAGTCCGGGATTCAACTGTATAACTTGATATATATTTCTTTAATAAAAATGCAATCATTTGTCTGTAATAAGAAAAGAAAATCAACAACAAATACTAAACAAAAAAGCAAGATAAATATATTCTCTTTAGTAAGATCTGATGGGAAGAGGTAGGTCTAAAACGAGTGTATAAAGCCCAGGAAACTCGTTCTGTGCACCTTACTTGGTTCCAGATCCCTCTCCTTATGTATTTTTCTCTTTATGTTTTATTATGAAATGGTACTTTTTTTTTTCTTTTTTTTTTTTTCTGTGAGCACTACTCCATCTGCACAGGGCAAGTACATTCCTTTACGTTGCGATCTCCAATTAAAGGCTTTGGTCTTTTTTTTTAATGTGTTTTGTAACATTCTGTTACCTCAACAGGCACTGACACATTTTTGATAGTAAAGGAGACATTGCAGTGGAGTAGATTCTTCATCAGATGAAGTGTCAACCAAGAAAAATGCCTCTTCAAAAGAAATTCTTTACCTCATACAATTCATAGGTTTCGTACAAAAATTGCTCTGTAAAGCTTTGTGGCCTGTGCTGAATTTGGAGCCAGACCTAAGAATCATAACAGTCGCCACTGACTCTAAAAGCTGTGAACTTCATTTAATATAAGTCAAGGACAGTTTAGCACCTGGTGATATCTTTATTTTTTCTGCCCCACATTGAATTTGAACTCATAACCTGGAAATAAAGACCCTGTTGTCAAATGCCTGTATCCTGTATTCAACAACTTTTATGAAATTAGATATTTTACTTAAATTTTTATATGATGCATAAAAAACATTTATATAGGATGCTACATTTTCCATGTATGCCTTGGGAGTCTAAGAATAATCAACTGTAAATTGCTTTTAACTCGAAATACCAATAATAACAAAAATACAGATGTGACAGAGCTTTTAATAGTAACTAGAAACTGTGGTGATTAAAACTGACGTGCCCTGAATGTCTCTATCCAAATGTATTTAAATTCACAATATTTTGTAATACTGCCATGCCAAGGAATTAAAAAAAATCTACTAGGGAATGATCCAACTTTTGCAGCTCTTGAATGCTAAGGATTATATTTAAGAAAACTGTGGCAAATGGGATTGTGTATCAAATCTGCACCTGCACATATGCTATTGTATGATACTTTAACAGCTTTGGTTTAAGTATGGAAATTTGGCTTCATTCTTATTTGACACTAAGGCATGGTAATATCTTGGAAGTGAGAAATATTTGGATGAGATTAATTAATTTGTCACTATTTAGAAACAGATAAAGATAAGATGGAAACATACCATAATAAGAATGGTGTTGTCACTAGCTTCATTTGATCTGAGGCGGTTAGATTACAATGTGCCTTTCTTTATGAGGCGGTTTTGCCAACACAAATATTGTTAGTTTAGAATGAATTGTGCCGAAATTTAAATACATCGATCTTTGTTTTGGAATTAAATTACTGCTGCTTCCAACAACAGAATCAAGTTATCTTGTGCTTTCTTGTTAAAAACAAAGCAGTGTATGAGAATAATGTTAAAGCAAATTATCTGATGGAGTAATTTTCCCTTGGAAAATGCTTATTTTACACAATAGGAATGTTTCTCAAGACTGTCAATTCTGTCAAAATTGTCAGTGGAAGTCATGCAATCAGTAGTAATAGCCAAAACCCAGAATTTCCATTTTGCAAAAAATATGCAGGTTGGGACATCTGATTTCATTTCAGAACTAAAAACATTTAAATGTTTTCATGAAAAAAACAGCACAATATTTGAGAGACAGATTTGCATTTTTGTAAAATCTGATGTGGTGGCAGAATCAGTGTACCACATTTTTAATGCGCGTCCTACTAGCAACTATTGGCTCAGTTAAAGAGTCAGGCTCAGTCTCTGTCCTCTTCCATCTCCTTCTAAGGTTTTGAAGGATTAAACTTATTTTGTTTGCCCAAATGTAAAAAAAAAAATGTATGGTTTTATGTCCTCTTATAGTGTATCAAACCAACCTCCATCTTAAAAAAACATGTAGGTTGGTTGTCATGTTATGATGGTCACCAAAATTATTATTTTCATTTCCCTGATGCACTGACTCTTGGACAAACCATTGCATATTCCACAATTCAGCATTTTCTCTCTTCCCCTTTATGGGCTGCAGCACTTAAACTTCAGGCTCCAGCTTCATAGCACTATCCAGATCCTAATTTTTATAATTTGAAAAAAAAAACCAAACCAAAGTTTTGCCTCTTAAACATTTTCTAATCCAAGGCAAGGTTTTAGTTATTTGATTTATACATATTTTAATATTAAGATTGTCATAAGAAAAAATTCTTACTCATATCTGACCCAAAGGAAAAGTTGTCATTCCCAAATAAAAGTATTGCTTTTTTTTCCTCTCCCTTCCCTTTCCTGAAAATTTGGAGCCATAAATGTGATAACCATATGAAAATTTCATAGTCCGGTGGATTATGTATTTTTAATAGAATTTTCTTAGCAGAAGCTTTACCATTCAGTGATTATCACTTTCCATAATGTAACTTTCAGAACTGCGGCACTCTGGCTGTGTTCCAATTTATAAAATTGAAGTGGCCACAGTTCACTAACTTTTCTATGTAGGAAATAAATTTGTTAGATGTAGAGGTGATAAATATTGCTAAGTAATGGATTACACTGTATAAACCAAACAATAATTGTTTTATGGTAGTTATTAAAATGTTTTTTAAGCCTGTGCCCAGAATCAAAGTTGAAAAGATTAATATTTTAATGTTTGCTGAAATTTACCCTCCTTAATTTAAAGAAATCCCTGCTTATTGACACAGCACTAGAAGACTGGTGAAAATATTCTAAAAAAAATACTATATGATAATATAAACCTACTTTAATTTTAATAACATGAAATACATTTCTCAAATTATATCTATACTGGAAAAGTTTTTTCATTGCAAATGGTACAGCAACATGGGTTTTTTTCTTCAGTTTTAAATCAGCATTTTCTTCTTCTAAAGAATAATTACAGGATTTTTTAAAATAGATTTTCTTTTAAAGAATTCATACTATCTATATTTGTTGCTGTATTTCTTCCTTGCATTTTATGTTCGTTTCCCAGAAGAAATGTATTTCCTCTATCATCCCATAATATGTCAAGGTTTTTGAGTAATTGTCATCAACTCATACATCTCCTGCAGATTTTTTAGGTATAGCTTGAATTTATTTTAAAGTTGTTCAGAGTATTTTTCCCATGTTTTATAGCACTGTGGTCTTAGTATGTGAATAATAACATATGACTTTATTAGAAGAGTATGGATAGGGAGCAGTTGAAATGTGAGGCTTGTCCTGACATCATTTGTAGACATTCATAAACATTCATAGAAACGATATGAGAGGCAACATATGGAGAAAGAGCAGTTGGCAAATTTGCTGTGAGGCATTTCGTGTAGTTCTCCTTCTGGGTCTTCTCACTCTGGACGTTTCCAAGGCAGACCCTTAGCAGGCCATGGAGGACAGCCACCAAGTGCAGCAGGGCCAAAGCAGCACTGGAAAGAACTTGCCAATATTCTGTATGGCCTTCTGTTGGTGACTGTAAGGTGAGGACAACGCTGATGTTCTGCAGATGATAGCACACTCTATAAAGAACTAATATTTTAAAATCTGTTAGAGAAGATACAATCCCAGACAAACTTTACCTCTATGCATGTTTGGACAATTCAGCATAGGGTGATTTTAACAGGTTATGAATGTATATGCATTATTAATTTTAATAAAAAGACTCATTTTAATAACTGACCACTTTTAGGAATGTCTCACTAACATTTCAGGGATCTTGGCACAGGTTCTCCATCAGGACTTTCAGTACAAACTTCAGACTAAATACAGTCACATTTTTATCACATTTTTTTTTTACACACATTTTTATCTTTACATTGCAATTACCATGAGAGTGGCAGAAGCTGTGATAAGGCTTGCTTTCTCAGTTACAAGTACTAATTATTTGATCCCACACTCAACTGGCATAGTAATCATCACCAAGCCCAGTAACTAATGATAATAGATGAAAACCTGCTGATCTTCCAGCTGCCAGTGACGATGAGAGAGATATTATGGAGGCAGAGTAGCAATTTCTTTGTTTAAGACTGCATTGGACTATGAATATTATCTTAACAGCTTTTCACAGCTTTGGTTACAAATAATAATAATAATAATCACCTTATCTGTATTTAATTTAGGTATCCAAAAATTCATGCTTTAAATATACAGTATATAAATTGTTCCTCTAGAAACTCCATAATGCTGAGAAGTTTTCGCATATTGTACAAAAAAAAAAGAATACTTAGAAAAGTTTGCTATAATGTTGTGTGATTTTTTTCTTATCTTTAGTTTTCTCAGTAGATATTTGACAACTTAAAATCCCTGGGTTTTATGCTGTCATTTTATTTGATTAAGAAAAATAACAGTTATACATTCAGTCACATAAATTGCAGAACTTGATGTTGAGACACTATTTGTGCTGGCAGGACTCAATGGCATTGTGGAATTTCAATGACTTTCATAAACTCTGATTAGAAATCGGAGTTTTCAGCAACTGCCATGAGCAGAGCCACAGAGCCTTGCTCCTTACAGTTTTAGTAACGTTTCTGGTCTCCACTTGGGAATTTTGAAAATACATATTTAATAGTATGTCATGTCTTGTATTACAGTAAGAAATAGTATTGAAACTTAATGGAATCTTTTGTTTTGGAATATTGACCTTGTGTCATCCTAAAATTGGATAGAGACAGAAACATAGATTTTGATCTTGAAGGAAGTTATTATTTTCGAAAATCATGCTGTTTTCTCATCCATAGTTGTATGATAGCAGAACCACCAACTGTAGTTACGGAAACAGAAACAGAAATTGGGGCATTGCAAAAAGACATGAACATTTGGAAAAAAAGTACATATGAATACATCTCCGTAGAGCTGAGCTTTGACTGCACTGAGGAAGCCTAAGCAATGGCTTTGGTAGCAGTATATTTTTGGCTGGGTTTCTGTGCAAAGACCGCTGTATCTAACCAAATTCTTGATAGACGGAGGGTAGACTTCTTTTTCTCCCATTTTCTGCAGTGGAATTCCTCAGTATCATGTCAAATTTTTAGGTTTTATTCTGAGAGTTAATTTTTGATTATTTGCAAATTTTACCTGTGCAAGGCATGAGCTGGAGCATCCTTTAAAAACAGCCAGCAGTTTTCTTTAAGTTAATATATTATGAGTTGTAAGGACTGTCTTTTGCAGCACAGAACCTGGAAATTAGTGCCATGATCCAGGCTGAATGTTGTCTTACCAGCAGAAAATTCACACAGTCCTTTTCCAGCTTTGGAAATCCCTGAGCTGAAAATAAATAGAGATTTGAAGAGTAAAAGGGAAGTATCATATATGCTTGCCATATTATATTTCTCCCATCTGCTGTTTACAGCCACCGTTGAAAACAGAATTTCTAGGCTAGATCGCCCTTTGGCCAGCTGACTTTATATTATTCTTTTAAGAAAGACTAGGACAGTGCATACCAGAATATGAGGTTTTGAGACTGATTCTTAATGTTTATATTAAGCACGAGCCTGGCCTATTTGTAAGATAAAAATAAACCAGGCAGACTATTCACTGATATACAGCTGGAAAATTCTAATTGTTTTTGACATGAATTATTGATTTTTGAAAATAAAGTACCAACATTTTTGTCACATTGAGACCGAAATGAGAAAAAAAAAAATGTACCATAACTTACACCAAATGATGAATAATAATTTTTTTGAATAGACAAGTGGAGGGAGCAAGAGCAGCAATGAATCTTCTGCACCTGTAGCCATTCTCTTCCGGGCCTTCCAGGGTGCTTCATGTCTTTTGAACTTAGACCTCTGTTCTTTTTGGGACAGGGACTCTGTATGCCTGTATGATCCACTGTATTATTAATGGTGACTAAATATTTAGTCTTATTTTACACTCATGAAGGGTTGTTTTAACCTGGCAATCTCAAAGCACTTTACTGAGAGAGGAAGATTTTGTATCTCCATTATATGAAAACTGTGGCAACTGAAAACAGCTGTCAAGAGTCGCTGTTAAATTCTCACTGGATCATACTGTTGTATTCTTTCATACAACCTGTTGCTGGATTAACCAAAGAAAGTACTCAATAGAATGTATGGATAACAAGGGCAGTTTATAAGTTAACAATTTTAATATGCTATTTAATTATCTTAATCAATAAGGTAGAGGAAATAACTGATTAAAGAATGTGTTAGTCAAGTGTTAGGGCTCCCTGAGGGCTGGGGATTTTAGGGGCTTCCCATGGTGGGGTGGCCAGGCATGGCCTGGCAGCCAGGGCCCGTCCCACCTCTGGCCAGGAGCAGGCAGTCAGGGACACTGGGGCAGCCCCAGCCCTGGGCATCGGGCACCTCCCTGGCAAGACCTGTGGGTAGGCCATGGTCAGCGGGGCCCATGGCCGGGCAGGGCTGTGGGGAGCTGGAGACCGGCCCTGCTGTGGCATCGTGGGGGCTGGGGCTGATGTGAGGTCCTGGGCCATGGGGGAACCCTGGCAGGCAGAGTCATGGCTAGTGGTGCCATCAGGGCCCTGACTCCAATAGACAGATTTATAGATTTAATCGATTAATTTTAAACTCTCAGAAAGACCCCCAAAATCTTAATTAATATTGTAAGATGCAGTTCTGGAGATTTAAATACATATTTTTCCCTTTGCACTTAGTTCAATTTGCCACTGCTAAGGCAGGAGCAGGTTTCAGTACATTCCTTTTAACACCATCCAGATATTATTTCAGAGAACAGTCTGTCAAGGAGAGGATCATTTCACCTGGGTTTTGTGGAGCTACTTGTAAAACGAGCTGGAAAGCTGAAGTAGCTGCCAATTTCCTTACACGTTTCCTGAAAATGTTGGCTTGGCATTATTTGAATCATTGACTGGAGTTAAGGGTAGGAGATGCTGTTGATGAGGCACACATCAATCATTTTCACATTTTAATAGCCTCCATATTCATTCTACTCTTCTCATGCAAAACATCAAGAGAATTAGCATTTTGTCATGAGCCTCTATCAGTTCAATGCTTAACAGTTGGCATCAAGTTATGTGCCAGATGGGTGGTTTTAACTTTTAGAACAGGAATGGCTATTTGGATAAACTGCCCTGCATTTCATAAAGACACCACTGAAACGTCAGAGGACTTGAGCTGTAAAAGGGCTGAAATACATACCTGGGACAAGAAAACAATACATTGAAAAGCACACACAACCGAAATCTTAGTTGAATGTTTGATATCTGGTGACAGGTTACATTTCATATGACTGTCCCTACAGCAGTGAGAGATTGGTCTAATCCTGAAGCTGTTATAAAAGGACAGACCATAAAATGATTTTTAAAGAAATTTTGGAAAGAATGCTGTTGTCATGTGTTTTTTCCTTTTTTTTCCACATGATTATATCTTTTGATCTTAGGATAGTTCTACACCATGTTGAAGCAAATGGCAAAACACCTTTTGACTTTGATGAGATAGTGGTTTCACCTATACTGAGCTCTTGGAATATAATTAATACTCCAAGAGACAGAGCCTAGGATTAAGTATTTAAAAAGCTGTGATCTGAGGGCACAGTTATTAATCTTGGGGAAATTTATGTAGAGCTGTCTTGATTTTATCTATTATTGTAATGCAGGTTGCCCTCCGTTGATTTTCACACTTTATGAAATGTATATCTACTTATTACAAATGTAAAAGCTAACATAATTATAATTATAAAATCCTCCTCCATACAGTTACAAGAGTTTGTGATCAAATATTTTTTTTCTTTGTGTGATCACTCAAGTACTGAATATCCACAAAGGAGGCACATAATAGTATCTGTTGTGTAGTTACAGAGAGGATTTTTAAACACAGAGTGAGGTTGTGGAAAGTGTTTTCAAAGAGTCGTGGAGGCAAAGAAGGAAAATTATTTCGTGATGGAACATGAAGAACAAATGGAAAGGTTTATATGACAGGATAGATGCAGTCCTGAAATTAGAGATTTAAGTATTAGATGTTCAGCTGCTGTTGCTGAGTTTATTGATATTCCCTAGAGATAACTAAAGAACATATCGGTCACTGTATGTTTGTGTAACATATTTCTGTTGCATTTAAATAATCTCATGGTTCAAAATTCTTGCTGGTCTGCTTGCAGAGAATAGGAAAAAATGTGTTTCATTTCTATGTGTGATACATATTCTGGGGTGTTTTTCATTTTCTTTTGGCCACAGACAGAGATGAGATACTGGTCAAGGAAGCCTTAGTGGCTCTCTGAACCCCCTGAGGGGAAGTGCTTGTTTGGTGTGTAGACACTTAAAGGCACTAAGATGAAGAAGAAGTTTTCATCAATGTTAGCTTAGAATAGACTGGTCTTCATTTCTGGTCTTCATTTCTGGTATTCATTTGTAGCATGTTTTAGTTCTTTTCATTGAATTACTCAACTTTCTCTGCCTGATAAATTTACTACAGTGCAAACACAGAACAAATGTATCTTCCCTTATTTCTTGGCACTCACTCTGGGTTGTTTTTTTTTTTATTTTTTTAATTTTTGAATTTTGGTACTTATATTTCAAGTTTGTTTGTGGAATAATTCATTGAGGAAGAGTTCTCACTTGTCGAGTGTGAAGGGCAAAGAATGCTTTTTCTTGTGTACCCTTCTGGATATATATATATGTTATATGGTAGTCTGTTATGGTGAGGGACTGCATTTGGTAATCGCATGGTGCCAAATAACAAATAATCAAATAGTGCCAAATAACTGAGTAGGAAGTTTTAAATCTCTTGCAACTATTCAGTCAGCCTAATCTAAATGACACTGAATATGTTGGAGTACTTCACCAATTTTGTTGATATATTTTTCAGTAGAGTGTTAACCATGCCTGAAGGAGTCTGGTAGAATATATTGAAATTACACAGCATAATCACATCTGTGAAATTCTTGACAAAATAAAACTTCCCAGAGAGCAGTTGTCAACCTTGTACTATCCCCTGGCATATTTTGAAAAAGGCTTCAACCTGATGAATAATATTCACAGTACAAGTTATGCTTCTTTGGAACTTGTGAGCTTGTCATCTTTGATTCTCATAAAATGTGTTTGTTCTCCACTGGAAATATTCTTACCATCTTTTCCTGTCCACTGATAACTTAACAGCATATCTGCAGCTTAAATTCCCTTAAGATGATGAGAATCATAATTGTAAATCTATTGGGGAAACTCTTGTGATTGTTTTATGCCATCTTTAGTCTTTGTATCCATCATTTTTTTTAAAGATTTTCAGAAAAAATGAATGTAAATATATTTTGGTGATGTGAATATTTTTATCCTCTCAGAAACTGTAGAAACATAAACTGTGGCAGTGCAAACTTTTTTGTTATTTGAAGACCAAACAATAGAGTTTTTATTGTGATCCAACTGATTCTTTTCCTTCTTTGTAGAGAATATGTATATCCAGTTTTTAACAGTATTCTAAACATAATGTAAAGGAGGCATTAATGTATTTGTGAAATATATTTTTTAAGATGTTATCACTATTATTTGTAGACTGAGTCTATATTTATATGTTCTTGTCTATTGCATATACGTTTATTTGTGTGTTACATGTAAACACACATCTTAGAATTTAAAGAAATTATCATTTCTAAGTAGTTAAGACGAAAAGGTATTAAGGAAGAATAGAAGATGATAGCCATAATTGTGTAGCCCTACTCTCATTCCACTGGGCAATAATTATGGATAAAGGCTTTTTGGAAGTCACTATGTACTCTTATAGGCTTTGGTAGTACAGTAGTTGTTGTCACCTTGGTAGTTAGGGTGTATGTTTGCTCTGTGTAGTACTGAGGTTCATATATCAAATCTAATGAGTACACAAGCATCTTGAAGAGTAAATTTTTAGATGCTAAGAGTTTTTGAAATAAAATAAATACTTACTTATCCTTGAAATATCCAATAAACTGCTAAAATATTTTAAAATACTGATCCTCATGAAGATCAAGAAAAAAATAAACAAGAGCTATAGAGTCACCCCAAGGCAAGCAAGATTTAGATAGCTCCCCTTTTTCCTTCTTCTTTTCCCCCCTTCTAAGCCCCAGGTTAAAATCAAATTATCAGATATCAAGAAATTTAATAATATTTGTATAACAATTTACAAAAATTTCTCATCTAAAATTACCATTCCTTGGAAGACAATGCCAAATCCCAAAAGGCCAGGAAAACCGATCCTATCTTTATATAATTCATCTGGAAAAGTTAAAGTTCAATGAAGAAATGTATAAAATATTTATAATTCAAACACATGCATACTGAATTAATCTGTCTATTCAATACAAGTCTGTCATAGGAAAAACAAATATGCAAAAATGAAATCATAACTTAATCTACTTATAGGAAGTAAATGTGGAAAAATATGCTAGCCGTGGTAATTTATGTTTTTTTAATTTTGCAGAATACTCAGACTCAGGATATACATAACATTTCAAGAAGTCTTTCTCTCATTCTTTAATGAAGCCTACCTGCATGTAATTTTTTGCCATGTTTATTGATATGATAAGTAAGACTAAATGAATACCCAATTATCACAAATAGGCTCCAAGTATAATTCAAAACTTATACGACATTCTTTGAACAATTATCAGAGCCAAGTAGTGAATAGCTTTCCATAGAAACAGAGAGAAAAGTAGCAAAATGCAAATGAAATCTACAGAGCTTTTGGGTTTTCTTTAAAACAAAGTATTTGTAAAAGTAAATTCAATAAAAATCACTAATTAATTATTAATTGGAATCCCACTGTGGCATACGCAATTTTTCATATTAACCAAATCAAAGACAGCATATCACAAAATGTACTTTGTTCTTTCTTTTGACAAGTTAGTTTAATTTTAATTATATTTTCTTCACTGAATCACAGTAAATGTCCTCTAGAGTATCCTGAAGATACTTTACTGAAGATTTAAGGTCTACTCCAGTTCATGCTGAAATCTGTAAGAATAGGAATTATTCCTAATATTCTGAGTCCACAAAGAATTCATAGGTATTGCTTTGCAAATATTATTATGTTTATTGAACTGGGTTTACCTAGACCTATTTCTGCAGTGAAGTGTCTGAAAGGGAAAGTTTTAAACTCAACAGCCCTCACCCACTAAACAACTACTCCCCACTCCAGATTTTTATTAATTTAGAATAAAGATTAAATTTTTAAATTAGGAAAATTCAAGGTTATTAGAGAAAACGGAATAGAAATAAAAGCAGTTTATAAAAATCGTTGCTCTTTCCACACTGTGTCCTTATGGATGGGTTCAATTACGTGTCAGCCAACTCCGTTTTCTGAGTGACAAAAAAATGGATTTTCCTCCATCAGCTCTAAAGCTCTTCAATTCCCTTCTCCTCTTATCAGTCTCTTTCCTTTGTTGGGTCCTTGTTTTTCTCTTAATCTTTCCTGTCCCTGACACACCTTAGAGTCTCGTCTTTTCAAGCTTTCCTCCTGGAGCATACTTAGGTCCCCTCCAAGCAGGAGCATTCTTCTTCCCCATCTGATGGGGCTTACCTGTCCTAACCTGGGCTATTCTAAGCAGATACCTGGATGATTTAGAGACTGGCATCTTGAGTTGTGGCACAAACATTTTCTGTACAATGTGTCCTACTCTCAATAACCTCCTGCTCAGCTGTAGCTGTGCAATTGCTTCTGAAGCCATTCTGTAAACTGGATTGGTGAGATGATGAAAAGTTCTTTGCAAAAATAAGTGGTTTAGTCTGGACCATTTCAGTCATGCCATTGCAATGGAGGAGATGGGGAAACTACCCTGCTAGCACAGGAATGAGTGGCTATTTGCATGATGGTCAGGACCTATGCAGAAAATTAATTGTATAACTAAAGTATAAGGATTCTGGACAGTTTAGAGGAAAGAACCTGGAAGACACATGGCTAATGAAAAAAGCTGTCATAGACCCGTAAGAGTTAAGTCTCCAAGGAAAGCCTAAACAGACAGCTACCTATAAGCCATGGCTTTCAGCACAGCCAACCAGCCGGCAGAGCTGTGAGTGCTAGCTGTTTTTCTTGACTGCAGACCCACTTATAACAGATGTAAGCAGGAACATTTCCAGTAAGCATCATGTGCTGTTTTACAGTTCAGATGTGCATGGAAATTCAAGCTACTTTGCTCCCAGTGCCATGTTTGATTCAATGAACTTCTATATCTGCAGACCTTGCTTTCTTCCTCAACAAGTTCAGAAATGTCTATTTATTTGGTACGGAAGATGTTATTTCTGTGGTGTGAAATCCCACAAGTGATCATAATTTCCAGAACTACTCACTCTGCTCTACTACCTAACTCTGCCATCACATCATGACTGTTTGTGTCTTCTGACCCACAACACAGGTAGTTTGCAAAAAAATCAGTATATATGCACATTTCAAAATGAAAAAAAAAAAACCAAACTGTAAATTATTCCTGGCTATTCTTAATCAGATCCTCAGCATTTCTAATCCAGTTTCAAACTAATTATGGCCAACATTTATTTATTCATCAGTGCACACTGTGCTGACTTACATATGCTGTAAAACAGATCTGCCCTGTGTTATCCCATATACCACTGGTGTAATAAGGGTCTTGGAGAAAGCAGAAATAGGTGGACACATCTACTGCTTAAAAGAAACGTCTCCATTTTCTGTGAATTAGGATGCTTACTTTGCTATTCTTACAAATGTGCTTATGTACACACAGAATCACAGAATGTTAGGGGTTGAAAGGAACCTCTAGAGCTCATCTAGTCCGCCCCCCCTGCTAAAGCAGGTTCACCTAGAGCAGGCTGGACAGGAACACATCCAGGCGGGTTTTAAATAACTCCAGAGAAGATGACTCCACAGCTTCTTTGGGCAGCCTGTTCCAGTGCTCTGTCACCCTCAAAGTAAAGCAGTTTTTCGTCATGTTCAGATGGAATTTCCTGTGTTCCAGTTTGTGCCCATTGCCCCTTGTCCTGTCACTGGGCACCAATGAAAAGAGTCTGGACCTATCCTCTTGACACCCACCCTTTAGATATTTATAAGCATTGAGGAGATCCTCCCTCAGTCTTCTCTTCTCCAGGCTAAACAGACCCAGGTCTCTCAGCCTTTTCTCATAAGAGAGATGCTCCAGTCTCCTGATCACCTTTGTAGCCCTCCACTGGACTCTCTCTGGTAGTTCCCTATCTTTCTTGAACTGGGGAGCCCAGTACTCCAGCTGTGGCCTCACCAGGGCAGAGTAGAGGGGGAGAATAACCTCCCTCGACCTGCTGGCCACACTCTTTTTAATGCACCCCAGAATACTGCTGGCCTTCTTTGGCCAAAAGGGCACATTACTGGCTCTGGGGCAACTTGTTGTCCACCAGGACTCCCAGGTACTTCTGCACAGAGCTGCTTTTCAGCAGGTCAACCCCTAGCCTGTACTGGTGTATGGGGTTATCCCTCCATAGGTGCAGGGCCCTGTGCTTGCCTTTGTTGAACTTCATTAGATTCCTCTCCGCCCAGCTCTCTAGCCTGTCCAGGTCTTGCTGAAAGGCAGCACAGCCTTCTGGTGTGTCAGCCAGTCCTTGCAGTTTTGTATCATCAGCAAACTTGTTGAGGGTACACTCTGTCCCCTCATCCAGGTCATGAATATGTTGAATGAGACTGGACACAGTACTGACCCCTGGGGAACACTACTACCTACAGGCCTCTAACTAGAGACTGCGCTGCTGACATTCAGCCAGTTCTCAGTCCACCTTACTGTCCACTCACCTAACCCACACTTCCTAAGCTTACCTATGAGGATGTTATGGAAGACAGTGTCAAAAGCCATGCTGAAGTTGAGGTAGACAATGTCCACTGCTCTCCCCTCATCCACCCAGCCAGTCATGCCATTGTAGAAGGCTATCAGAGTACTCAAGCATGATTTCCCCTTGGTGAATTCATGTTGACTACTCCTCATAACCTTCTCTTCCTCTACACGCTTGGAGATGACATCCAGAATGAGCTGTTCCATCACCTTTCCAGGGATGGAGGTGAGGCTGACTGGCCTGTAGTTTCCTGTGTCATCCTTCTTGCCCTTTTTGAAGACTGGAGTGACATGGGCTTTCCTCCAGTCCTCAGGCACCTCACCTGTTCTCCATGACCTTTCAAAGATGATGACACAGAAGTCTTTACTCCCCTGACAGAATATTGGGCTTCAGCAGAGCTCCACAGTCACAGTTTCTAAATCCAGTGACATAGTGACAATGGCTGATGTCTCAAATGAGGGCATTTTTCTAACAGAGGAACATCATTATTTTTCAAATTCCTTACTGCCCTTTTTCCTTTTCATAAAGGCTGAGGTTGTTTTATATCAAAGAAAAGTTATATGGTTTGGAGAGCTATTTTTAATCTCTTGAAGTCTGAGTAGTAGGGACCTCAGGCAAGAACAATTCTAGTGTTAAGTAGGAGATTAGAGCTGAGGTCTAAGATTTGCATAATGTAAAAGGTGTACATTATTGTAAGTGTCATTAATATTTTTGAGTCCTTAGGCAATTAATAAAAGGACAACTTTAGAATTCGCCTTTGGGTAATATCTTTTAACATAACAACATATGAAAATATTACTGGTTTAATTATATTTGACTTAGATTTCTCAGATAATTTTTTTTGTTTGTTTCCTGAAAGAATTATCAAACAATCTAAATAGATTTTAGGGGCAAGGCTAATGCTTCCGTCTAAATAATAAGTTCTTCTAATCTTCAGTATCACCAGACAGAAAATATATAAATCTTTATTTTTCTCTTGCAAAGCATGTAAGATTTTGAGGCAGCCTGTAAAGCAATAGATTATTGCTATCACTTCACTGTGACACTCAGTATGACCCTTCATGAAAGGAATCTTTAGCTCTTTGTATCTCAGTGAGCTCCATATGGTGGTTTCCTTGTGTCTCGCAGACCAAATTCACCAATTTCTATTCGATTTTTGTTTTAAAAATGAAACTTAAGAAACCTCAAACTTATTTTCTTAAATGATTGGCCAATGGCCATAACATTGCAAAAGACTTGTAAATCTGCCCAAACATTTGCCCAGGCGAAGCGGGGGTGTAGGGGCATTTGGTTTTCTGTGGGGGCTAAGTGTGAAGTGGGGAGACAAGGAAGGAGCTGAGGGATGAGTGGAGTATCATTTCGTCTTCATCAGTTGGTATGATAGAAGTCAGGTGAGTAAATTTTATGCATAGAATGGCAGCACGGTTGAAATGATAATGCATTATCATTATGAAATGAAACATGATTTCTAAAGCATTCCTGTCTTGGATAGGTGTGCTGTGAAATAAACTAAAATGTATGGAATATGGCATATTAAAGTCATAAATGATGTTTCATGCTGATGCTAAGGAAACACACTATCATGGAAACCAAAATAAATAATTTAAAGGTGACTTTATTATGTCCTGGAAATGAAAACCTAAACATCTTCTTTGCTACTCCAGTTCTTGATCAAAGATTGGACTGAACTACTGGCATATTGGAGGCAGGGAGAGTTTTGCTTTATTTTAATGTATGTTATAATCTTTATTTATGTAATTACAGTTCAGTCTTCAACTGATGTCACATTTTGATTCAAACTATTGCCAGTAATCTTTAGAGCAGACAGAAGAGAGACATGAAAGTTATGATGATTAAGGGTTTTTTAACATCTTTGAGAACCTGTTTCACCCTGGCTCAATTCTAGGTAGAGTAATTTTGCTCTGTTGACTTCAGTTTTCTGTGGTTGTAGCTGGATTAGGTTTTGTCCTTTTTATTCCTGACCTGCTGATTCTGGCACAGCAGCTGCCAAATTACAGCCCAGGTTTCACAGTATTTTGACAGGGAAAATAGGTGAATCGTACATACAGTGTATGTATATTCTGACTTTAGATACCCGGGAGATTCTCCTAGTGAGACCACACAGAGATGTAGGTCTGTTATCAGTGAGTGACTCATAATGGTAGTCTTTGAGACTCAAGGACAGGAGAGACTCTAATCAGCCCCTCTCAGACTGCTGTTTGGCTTTTCTCTTCTGTCAGATGTCTCCTGAATTCATGGGGATGAATAGTTTACAGTATGTGAATAATAATCTATAGAGATATCTGTAGATGTATGTGTTTTTAATAAGCACTGTTCAGGATCCTGTTGTGATAAGGGCACTGCAACCTAGGAAAAAAAAAAAAAAGATATTTCCCACCATAACATTGTGGAAAGGAAGAATAAAGTGTGGAACAGAGATTCAAAGCCAGGAGGTGAGCTTATTCACATACCACTCATTCCCATTTTACCCTCTCACTTATCTCCCATGCTCCATGGTTCGGGAGGAGCTATGTTAACCAAGCTGTCTCTGCTTGAAACTGCCAGTACTCATAAACAAGACGATCCTGCCATATTAGAGAATGACTAGAAGAACCTGTGTTAAGAAGAACCTGTAGTTAAATTGGGTCTGCAATGTTAGAGAATTGTTGCAGTTAAGCCAGGAAGGTACCTGCACTAGCTTTAAACTGTTTCAGGTGGAACTACCAGTATATCTGTGGCAGCATGGGTGGAGCTTAGTATGGGAACTACTTGCTTCTAAGGCCATCAGTAAGAACATCCACTGTAAACAAAAACACATGCTATAGAGTCAGAGGCTTCTACTCTTTGCAGGGATAAGGAGATCTCCAGCTAGAGAAAGCCCTTGGGATCATTTTGTCTCACAGTGTTAAATTGCTATGTGTTAGTATAATTATGTATATGGGGAGCAAATTGAGGGTAGGTGTTGTCTCCTGCTGCTCAATAATGCTGAGTGCAAATGTCAAGGGATTATGCCAGGAGTGTGGAAATGTTTTTAATTTACAAAGATCTATTTATACGTTGCTTTTACACAAAATACTCAACTCCTTTAATTCTAAGAAAACAGTTAAAAATATTGCAGAAGAGGCATGAGTGATACTGAATGATGCAGGAAGTAGATAATAAAGATATGGGTCCTGTCTGATCAGTCCATAGTTGGTACGGACAAAAGTATTAATATGGTTTCTCATACAGAGAGATTCTTGATTTAGAAAAAAATTAAGTTCCAGAATTATATTCTTCTTGTTCCTTTGTTTTGACACCCGCTGTAAGTTGCTGGTATCTTGTGGTTCTTATAATTTGTAACCAGATCCTAGTTTATACCTCCAATTTAAGATAATTGCACATCGTGTGATATTGAAAAATCGAGTGATTTTATTGCTGTACTAGCCTTTTTTAATTCTGTGATTTAAATACAACTAACAAAAATCTCAAATGTATCTCAAAGAGGAGACATTCAATTTTTATCTTGTTTCTTCTGTCTGTGAGCAGTGGACATGCTGGTTTAAAGAGCTTAGACAATAGTGTAATTGTTGTCATCAGGTTGTTCTCTGATCTTTACAAAATTGTAAATCTAGTTTAAGGATATGCATGTATTAAGAACCCTTATTCACTTTAATGGAAGAAGCTACATAAGGCTCTTTTCTGCGATGAGAGTAGTAAAAGATTCCTGTCCAGTGCAGTGACCACTTAACCGTGGCTGACCTGATCAGAAGCTAAGCTGGACACATCAAGAAGTTGCCTGTTTACAAACTTGAGAGACGTTGCTTGGCGGGTTGTGTGAGTGGGAGAAAGAGAAAGCTGGATAGCATATGTGTAAGAAACAGCAGTTAAATGGCTTGACTGAGCTAGTCCAGCTTGTTGTGACCAACTGGGACCTCGCCAGTTCCCTTCGCCAACTGTTTTCCCTGTTTGTAGCCACATGCTCTCACTGCTCACCTCTTGAGCAAGTGGAACTCCTCTGTGATCTAGTATAACACAGCAAAACCGACTCCTGTTATTGTCAGGTTCATTTTTTTGCTGGTTTCTTCTTTATGTGTCCTCAGCACACAGTCCAGAGAGAATCACAGCAGTGCAAAGCACGGTGCAGATGGGCTGAGAGGACCCACATAGGCATCTGTTGATAACGATTCCTCCTGAAATTATGTTGGGCTGATCATTCAGAAAAATAGGGCTACAAATCATGAGATTTTGTTTGTTAGCATTACCAAACCAAATTACAACTGTTTGGTCATAGTGAAAAATCATGAGAATGGTAATTGTGTTAATCAGGAAGTTAGAAAAGCACAGTTGTGCAGCACTGACTAAAGAACAATTCAAACTCTGACACTTTTATAGTGGCATCCATCTTTTTTTTTTTTGTGGTAATTACCAGCATTATGGGAAATTATGAAATATTAAAATGTTTCTGGTATTATTAAGAAAGATATGTAATACTGGAAAAAAAATACATGAGCTTTTGTTTTATACCTCTCCCCTGCATCCTTCCTATATTTTGATATTGTAAAAATAATTAAGATTAAAGCTGTACTCATCAAATATGGTTGTGTATTTATTCACATACTGTTAATTGAAAAGTGTTGCAAAGCATCAGGCTTAGTACCAGTCACTGTGCAAAAATTCTTAGAGGAGCCCCATTTGATAATGAATCCTCACACCATTTTGTTGCCGTAAATCAGCTAGGTGGTAGTCTCATGAAATGGAGACTTTGCTGGCAATTTTAGCTCATAGGAATGTACCTTTTCACCTTCAATCTTTCATTCTTCTTACCTTTGCTGTCCAGCTCCATGCCATTCCCTAAGGTTTGTTTACTGTCATGGAACTGGAGAAAGAGTGTGGAAGAGTTTAAAAATGAGGGGGAAAGTATTATTTCAGATCTAAATTAGTCTCTCATCGTGTTCACAGGGCAGCTTTGCAGGTTGTGCTGGAACAGCAGCTGCGATGCTGGAACAGCTCTGCAACATGCTGAGGGTGAGGAGGAGGGGCAACTCCTTAAGTTAGCATTGATAGCAAAGGAAGGTATCTTTCTCAGCCAAGCTGCTCATTTCCATGTTAAGAAATGAAATGTTTTGTTTGGCAAGACCTACTTTTCCATAAAGTCTTGTTGTCCCAAATGAATAGTACATATATTTTTAAAGCTTTAAAGTACATCATTTGTAAACTTTTAAATTTCTTTTCCTCTGGATTGACATCCAGCTACCTGTCTTATACTGGAGCAAGCAGGTTATCTTGCTTGTTTTCAACATTACAAAATAGTGTGCCTCACACTTAAGCACAAACATAAGGAAGTCGGAGATCTTCACTGTCTGGTTCATTAGAATCCTTGAACCTAGACTACCCAAGTCTTTTGATATTTTAAACTGCTTATTCGGATCCTCCTTAGATGCTAATAGGATGGAAATTACTTCTTCATCCTTGTATAATATAGTTACTCCTTCATTCTTGTCTACAAATGGAGAGAAAAAATATTTTGTGTATTTCTTTCGCATTATTAATATTTTTTCTGTCTGTATCTATAAGTGGGCTTATGGCACTCTTCAAATTCTTTTTTTATTCCAAAATACTTTTAAAAACTCTGCTTATTTCCCCATGAAATAAGTGTCATTTTGTATCTTTGGCATCTCTCCTTACTGTTTACATCAATATTAAGTGCTATTTCTTTAATTTTGTGCCCACTTCTTTTTCAAGTTTTGTTGTCATTTCACCGCTGAACAAGGGAGTCTATTTTAAACAAAATGATTATTCCTCTTGACTGTTGAATCCTCTTGATAAACTTTTATTGAAGGAATACTACTGGGAAAGCTTTTGCAAAATATTCAAAACAGCTGAAATCCATACTAGTTTTCTACTGTGTGACAGATACGTTCATTTGATAACACTTACTAATTAACTTTGCAGTCTGTGCAGCTGAAAATTGCTTCTTATTTATCTTTGGACACAGGGGTTTTCAAATAGATCAGAAATCAGAAAAGGCATCAAGGTAATTTTTTAGTGAATACACCTTCACAAACTAAATAGTGGAGGTGCATCATGCATCTATAAAGTATGCTTACATGCACAAAACATACAAAATGGATATGAATAACATATGAGTTAGATTCCAAATGGTTAAAAAAAAAATCTCCATGAATTATTCCGCCAAATTCTATAACTTGCCTGATTCTGGGCTAGAACACAGATGTGGAAATAGAAATTATTTCTTCATTTGTCATATCCTCTTCATGATTATATCAGTCTCAGAGCAGATTTGACTGAGAAACAGGCTACTTTGGCCAATCATTTTCAATACTCTATTTCAGGAATTCCCTTTCTGATATATTTGCCAGCCCAGTTTATAGTAAGAATTTATTAAGGGGGAGTACATTTTGATGTAGTATCTTCATGTAGTATTCAGTTATATTTAGCCTGATTATAAATGGGAGAAATAATATATTAAAATTAAAAATACTATATGTCACTAATATAGTCCTGGATATAGCTGAGAGAAACCTATTAATTGGTTCAGGAATTGAAAATTCCTCTGTTGGTGCTATAAATTTACTTGATTTTTCTTGAGCAGTCGATTAAACATTTAGGTATTTGATTTACATCAGAGACTGGAAAAGTTCAGAGAGCTCTTAGGTGCCTCTATCACTGCATATAATTACATGCACAAATTATTTCAACTAGTACCAGTACTAACATTTTCCAGGTTGCAGTGACATTTGGTAGGTAGAAGTTCACGTATCCTGTTTGTCTTCATCAACAAAACCTCCTGAAGAGCAGCTCTGTGGAAAGGGACCTGGGAGTCCTGGTGGACAACAGGATGACCATGAGCCAGCAATGTGCCCTGGCGGCCAAGAGGGCCAATGGCATCCTGGGGTGCATCAAAAGGAGTGTGGCCAGCAGGTCGAGGGAGGTCATCCTCCCCCTCTACTCTGCCCTGGTGAGGCCGCATCTGGAATACTGCGTCCAGTTCTGGGCTCCCCAGTTCAAGAGGGACAGGGAACTGCTGGAGAGGGTCCAGCAAAGGGCTACAAAGATGATTAGGGGATTGGAACATCTTTCATATGAGGAGAGGCTGAGGGATTTGGGTCTCTTTAGTCTAGAGAAAAGAAGATTGAGGGGGGATCTTATTAATGCTTTCAAATACTTGAAGGGAGGGTGCCAGGGGGATGGGAGCAGTCTTTTTTCAGTGGTGCCCATTGATAGGACGAGGGGTAATGGGCACAAGCTTGAACATAGGAAGTTCCATCTTAACATGAGGAGGAACTTCTTTACTTTGAGGGTGGTGGAGAACTGGAACAGGCTGCCCAGAGAGGTTGTGGAGTCTCCCACTCTGGAGACATTCAAAACCCGCCTGGACGCTGTCCTGTGCAACCTGTTGTAGGTGACCCTGTTCTGGCAGGGGGGTTGGACTAGATGATCTCCAGAGGTCCCTTCCAACCCTGACCATTTTGTGATTCTGTGATTCTGTGATTTGGTTACATTCCTCTTTATGGATCCTCTATTGGAACATGCAGAGCAGAAGGTAATCAGCCTTAAAGCGTAAGAAAAACTAAAGAACACTAATTAAGAGGAAAGTGTTTCACTTCCTTAAAAAAAAGAGAGAGAAGTTCAGTTGGAGGGGATGACTTGACTAATGCTACACTTACACAAATCCTTTAAATATGAATGTCAGGATGCCTAAAATACAGATCCAAATCCACATTGAACAAACTCTAAGAAGGTCAGCAAGTTATGCAAATTTTATGTGATGCTATATATTAGAACTGCAGGAATGAGGCGAGATGGCAAAATTCAGATCTTCAGCAGTGAATAGAAGAGATGGGAAACAGGTGAGCCATGAACAAAAGAAAAGGAAAGAATACTGGGGCAGGAAATCTGTGAATTAAGCAAGAATAGGAATGCCATTTTCAAAAAGGAGAAGCAGAATTTTTTCTATGTTTACATAAAGATTGGACTGGGTAGTCTATGCTGTTTATTCAGAGAGGAGAAGGTATTAGGTCTGAGATCAGTTGGTGTGGAATGGCTCAGACCCACGATGCAGATGTGTCATGGCAGAAACCTGTGTGCTTCCACATTGTGCACTGCTCAGCCTGAACATCTGCTGGATCTTAGCTTCTGCCCTCTGTCTCTGTGGCATAATTACCATTTTTTGGCAGCTTGTTACATCAGAGTACCAGAAATAAAGAAAAGGCTGTGTTATGACCTTCCAGAGTAGTGATTTTGTAGCACAATGCCTATGGACTTTCTAGGTTTCCACTTAGTCACGTCTCTTTCTACTTTCTCCCCTCATTTCCCATTTGTACTACCGACTTAAAAAGCTTTTATCCCTTATCTCTTACTGCATTTTCTTACGAAACTACCCTTTGATCTTTTTGAGTTTTCCTTCTTTTTAACATCTGTATCAATTTGTTGTGACATCTATTTATGATCTGTTGGATGTTCTTTACTATTTTTTAATATTCCATCCTCTTTTCCTCTGCACACTAACATTATAATACTTTAAAATTTACTTGTTTACAAGAACTCTGTGTTCTCTCAACAAATCTGTTCCTTGGATTTAAGTACTGACAAAAATAAGTACCAAAATTGACCATTGAACTGAATTATGTCTTCAATGCCATTACTTCATTTGCTAGTAAGAAAGGGATCCAGAATGACGTTTTTCCTGCTTAGGTTTTGTATTTTCAGTGTAATACATTTAAGTCTATAAACAGAATTGTGTGAATAGGAAGACAGCAAAGCTATTTTAAGAAGACTTGTAAATCTGTAAAAAATATATGTTTATCCAGTTGTGCATGTTTCTTTGCTGAGACAAAAATCTACTGTATTTAGGTAACTGCTCACTCAAATAAGTAAAGACCTTACCGGGGTCATGATCATATGTAGAGATAAGTCAGCCTATGGAAATGCCTCTAACAAGCTTGCCACATTTTTTTCCAGCTTAGATTGTAATGAAAAGCCCTTTCTTAAGTGTTATTCGGGCTTCTTCCCTCTTTCTCCCTCCCTCTGCATGTCAAATCAGCCATGAGATACTTTGTTATTGCTGAAAGCTGCTAATGCAACATTTGGATCAATTAACATTTTTTTACTTGTGCTGAGAGAAGTGGTCACATCTTGAGCTAAGAACTCTTTTTATTAGATCTTGCTAGCTAGAGTATAACATTTTTAAATATGAAAATAACATAGTTTTTCTGAGTTTGTCCTTGAAATAGAGAAACAATAACTTGTGTCAAGGAGAACAAAAAAAGAAATAAATGTTACTAACAGCAATGGTATAAACCAAAATAAAAAAAAAAAAAAAAAGGTAGGAAGTGTCTTGATTCCCATCTGGAATAATACTAGCATCGGGCAAGTAATAGAAAAAAGGCTGTGCAGGGGAGGGCTGGAACAGGAGGAAGTAGTGCCTGCAGACATCAGTGCAACAGACCCAATATTCATGTCCCCACATTGGATAGTGCTACCTAGAAAATGATCAGGAGATATTGAGCGATATTTATACTGTGTGTTTGTAAATGGATGGATATATGCTGGCTAATCTAGTCTGTTGCTTTACCTTATTTCACTTTTCTGTATGATCTGGATACGGGACATAACCTGTTCAGCTCCGGGAAGTATTCAGACTTTTTTCCGAGATGACTTCAGACTCCGTAGAGGTATGCACATAAGGAAGAACTGCAAAGGCAGCTGATGTTACTGTAAAAGCAAATGTAATTTATGGTGCTCTGCATCTGTGTGGTGACTACAGCTGCCCTTGGGTTGCCTTACGACGTGTATACAGACAGGCATACAGAATGCAGCAGCTTACCCCTGAGCTAAAGTTGTGGATCCTCAACACAAGGATGCATTCACATACCATGGACATGACAATGTTTGAGCTACAGAAAGGGTTTGTGCCCAGGTATGACATTCTAAACAGCCCCTTACAGCTTCCAAGGGGAAAAGCATTAATCCTGACATTCCCTTACAGCATATTGTGAAGTTCTGCCCTACTACCCCTGTATCGCTCCTCCTTTCAGTTCCCTTCTCCATCCCACACAGTGTTTGCATAAATCCCCCAAGCATAAAGCAGTGTCTAGTAGCTCAGAGATTTACCAAACTTGATTCTGTGTTTTTAGAACTGCGTATATTATGCATCAGCACAAGGGCTAAATTGTTGCTTTTTTAAAAACAGGAGCCCTACATGCTTTAATCTTCTAAGTTTGGTTTTTTTTTTAATTTAGTATTCATTAACTGATTATAGATTACCCCATAAGATGTAGTATCAGTTTTGGGAAAGTCACAGGAAGCACAAGGAAATGCAATTATACATTGTATGACATATAAAAAGTATATAAGAGCATCACATTGTGGAGCATGCTGTCGTAATTAGAGAACTAACAAACACTTGACTTAACAAATTAAGACACCCAGCTGTTATAATGCAAAGTGCAATCAGTCACTAATATCCCTAGAAATAGCTTTCAAAAAAGCAGCAGATACTCGTTTCCTCTTTAGCTACTGTTGAAGATAAATTACAGCTTTGCTGTCATTGGACTATAATTTTTAGGCTTGTTTTCTAAGGAAGTGCAGTTTATTGTTATTGCATTACCTGTGCGTACACATCAGCCTGTTCAACTGCCTGTCCATGATCTCATATTAACTTTCTAAACTGATGGGCAATATCAGCCAAACTTGACAGGAAGGTAAGAATCTCAGGGATTTTTAAAAAAATTGTGAAAATCAGTTTTTCAGTAGAGGAGAAAAAAACAAGTAAGTGTCCCCACTGAGGAGAGGACAGGCAGACCTCAGCTGCTATCCGCTCCTTCTGGTAGCAGGACCAGCTGGTCAACCTGTGCAGCTCTGAGGCAGCCACGGTGTATTCTGCCAACTGGGGCTGTGCAGAGGTCGTCTGGGCGAACTTGGAGAAATGCAGGAAGATCTGTGGATGCGGTGATGACCTGACAGTGTGGCAGACAAGTGGAGAAACCTGTTACAGGAATGCACAGGGAAATCATAGTTGTTAAAGTAGGATCAGTGGGATGTGGAAACAAAATCCTTAGGAAGTCAAGCTTTCACAGAACTGCAGAATTGCAGAATGGGCAGGATTGGAAGGGACTGCTGGAGATCATCTAGTCCAATCCCCCTGCCACAGCAGGGTCACCTACATCAGGTTGCACAGGATGGCGTCCAGGAGGGTTTTAAATGACTCCGGAGTGGGACACATTCTTTTCTTTGTGGAACATGTTGGTTTACTTACTGGGTTTGTTGCAAAAAAAAAAAAAAAAAAAAAAACAAAAAAGAGAGAGAGAAAAAAAAGTGAGAGAGAAAAAAAAAGAGGTTTAGCAGTTCCTTCATGATTAAAACTCTCAAAAAGATTTCAGAGACCAAAATAATTGTGATGTAAAATGTTAGAGCTATAGTTCAGAACCAGATTTTATTTTTGTAGCATTCTGAAGATTGCCATGATGTATTGAGTTTACCCAGCAGCATGTGTGTCTTTTGTTTACTCTGGTTATATAAAGATATGACCCTCTTTGCTGCTAATGAAGTTTGTGATGATGATTTGTATGTTCATCTGTGTCCAATTTCATACCAATCTGGTAACAGCTGAAGCCCTATAAAAATAACATCCTTCTAAATATGACCATCTAGCAAATACAATAGCATAAATAATATATCTCAGATAACTATGATGCAGCAAAAAAACAAATACCTTTTTCTTATGTCTGGTAAAGTTTTTTAAATTATCTTTTTTCCAGATCTCCACAATGTCCTGAGTAAAATAGGTAACTTGAAATTACTACTATCTTAATCAGTTTCAAACACAAACAGGAAAGTGTCCATCATAGCCATTCCCCTGAATAAGCTATTTTTTGTCATCCTTCGGACAAGTATTAAAAACACTCTAGCCTGTCTGTTTTCAGTAAGAGACAGCCAAGTAGTGCAGAAGGAAAAGAAGACATAATTTTTGTCAAGATGTAAATGTCTTGGAATAAAGAAGAAAGAGAAGAAAGTGCTATAACCTGGTAAGGATTAGAGGAAACTAGATTTTTAGATCTCCTTGTAGGTGATCCACGTGGTTTATGATATCACCTTTAATGACACAGCCAGACTGCTGTTTTCTACAGAATAGCTGGGTTTTTGTAAAGGTAGGATCTTCATTTTTTTCCGGCTTGCTACACAATGGTTTGACTTCCAAGACTTATTTATTGCACAGTATTTAAGTCTCAAGATAAACACATAGAAAATTTGGAACACCCTATTAAAGAACACCTTTGAAACTTAAATAACATGCTTACCGTAACACAGTATTTTTAAGGCAGCGTTCTTTTGTCTTTTTGTTAAGAGCACTTTGGGAGTGGATTCTCTACCTGTGGCCATGGGCCTAAGCCTTTTTTTCAAATGCCACTGTCCTTGTCCAACAACTTCTCTATTGAACTTCACGTTCCACTGGGCTCTCGGCCCTTTTCTCACACTCATAGTCCAATACCCTGTGCCAGTTACTGAGTTTTTGTACCATCACCACCTCGTTCATTATCATCAGAACTTTTTCTAATAAGGGAAAACGTGTATTTTTCTTCAGTCTCATTCCTACAAGTACCTGAATTATTTAAAATGAGATTTTTGTCTGAAAATTGGTCCTTAGACAGAATTCTGCCAGAAAAAAAAAATATGCCAGATGCTTATAATGTAGCATTATATTACGAAAAACGTAAACCAGAGCGTAATATTGACTGGTGTCGAGGAAATTCCATAATAAGCCATCAGCCTATAAAACATTTTAATTAATGCTGTGATATGTTTACTATGTCATCCCTATCACACACACAAAAAAGTAGAACAAATGTGAATTAATGTGTAATAGATATTAGCTTCTCGAGTTTTCAAAACAGATAATGGGAATCTTTTCATTCTTTGGTTCTCCCCAGGTTCAGTAATTATTATTGCAATTTGTATTAATGACACATATTTATGATGTACATTTGTAGTGTATGTTCTGTAGGACTTTACATATCATAGCTGGTACTTCAAGATTATTTGAAAAACTTGAGTTGAAACAAAACAAGACAAAAAACTGCTTAAGTGTTCTTCACCAGAGCTATCTTTCTTTCAGACTGCCGTGCTGCTAGAGCAATTACTATCCTCTGCAAATCCGTACATTAACATTCAAAAATTACAGGAATTTAGCAAATTTTCTCCCTCCTTAAAGAAAGATGTCATCATGTCTTTCGGTATCAGAAAGCGTATTTTCCATGACAATTCTCATATACTAACCTCAAGATAATATCAGCAGGCTCTACCATTCTGTCTGGTCTGTATAAAATGATAGATTATCTTTCTAGTACTAGTTTAAAACACTAAAGCTTTCTTAAGACCAAGGCATTACAATTCTGGATCTTGCAGTATTTTAAGGATCATTACAAAAATGCATCTTCTACATTTTAAAATCATGTGATTTGAAAAGAAATATTGTAAGAAATAGGTCTTTTTTCCTTTCATATTGGCAGAAGAATGGCATAGCTTTTTAGTGCCTAATCTGCTTCTCTTTGTGTTATCTAAAAAGACATTAGTTTCTTAAAAAATTAACGTCTTTACTTTCATTGCTCAAATCTTGGAGACCTTCTTCATTGCTTGCAAAATCTGCTACTGAGGTCATGTTACAGGAGAAAATCAAAAGGAAAGGCATTTTGAGAGATTTGCCTTAGGAAGAAATGCTGGAAAACTTCAACCCGAGCCTTAACCTGATAGCTACTGTTAACTTCCAGATGAAAAAGCATCATATATACTTTGTCTGCAGTCTCCAGTTAGCAGATTTTTTCCTCTTGTCATCAGGAACATGATGAAAATGTTAAATGTTTTCGTTTGGCATATTTAAGCTTCCTCTACAAAGAGATTTTTTTCTTATTTTACATTACCAACACCTCACATAGGAAGAAGAGTCTTTACCAAATCTGACAACCTCTCCTGTAGGCATCCTGTCAGACACAGGAATAGTTTAAAAAGAACATCAGGGGATAAATATAACTAGCATAACAGGAAAGAGTCCTCACACAGTGTTGTTTTTTAGAGATAAATGATCTACTTCCCTCTCTGCTTGTGACCTTCTAACCCTCAAGCACAGTCGCCCCAACCTCCCTGCACCTTGAGGCAAGGCAGCTACAGGCAAATAAGATACAAAATTTTGGATGAAAAATTACCTGCCATTTTCATCATATGCTTCCATATTATTTAATAGTGAATAATCATTCTTTCGTCACCTTGTGTATGCCACTCATGAATATATACCCCTCTCTCTCTGGAGTCTTTCACCCAAGTCAACACTGACAAATCATCAGCTTTTCTCCAGCGTTCCCTTGACATACTACAAGTCTGCCACTTTTGTGCTGACTGGGATCAAGCCAAAACGTATTCCTAAACCCCAGCATTTTACATGCCTAATGACCCAGTCCTCCTGCCTGTCTTCATCTGTCCTCATGTATGTATTGCCTGTGTAAGAAGACATTGTGACAAAGTGGGGCTCCATGATGATCCTGTCACTGGGATTGTTTGTCCCCTGATTCAGCCTAACACTTTCCTACCATGAAACTTTTCTTCTTAGCAGCCCAGGAACTGAGAACCTGTTTGAAGCAGCTTAAGTTTCATTTATGGATTCATCTAAAGGAGGCACTTTGTCTCCTTAATGCTCCTCTGTCTGGGATATTCACAACAAGAGTTTGTCTGTGAGGGGCAGGAGCAACCTGACCCACATGCACACTCATGAAGCAAACACTTACATAGCACTTTGTGTTGGGAACACAAGCCTCCAGTCATTTGCCCATGAGTTTAATTTCATTTGTAACTTTTTTCCCTTTTCTCTTAAGGTGATTTTATTTATGGTTATTTCTCTCAGGAGTCAGAAATGGAGAATTTTGCAGCCTCTTCCTCTCTACCATGGATATTATTATATATTCAAACTTTTAGTCACTGCAGTGACTCACTCTGTTCTGGAGCTCTGTCACTGTGCATTGGCCTCGGTGTACTGTGAGACTTTTGGAATGACGTTTACTTGTACAAACTGAGGATCTTGTCCAGATATATTGAAACCTTGGTTGCCGTCCAGATTTAGCAGGAGAAAACATATGGTATTTGTTTAGAGTGTTTTCTTCCCCCACAGTCCTAGGTGACATTTGAAATGGGCCTTCAGACTGAATAGTTCTCATTGCATTATGGGTTCAAGGAGGTCAAGCAAGTCTTGCAGGCAAAACAGTCTGGACTCAGGGAATTTTAACTAAATTTAATTTATTGTCAATTAACACAAACTTCTGGTCACTGAGTTGAGTTTGAGTAAAAAAAGGAAAAAAGTAAACAAACACTTAAGTAGACCCCTTGCCCCCCCCTTCCTAGTCTGAAGTCCCCTTATTTTCACTGCAGGTTATGCTCAGTCCCTCCCAGTCCCTTTGGTGAGGGCATGGGCAGTGCAGGCAGTTGGAGTCAAGTCCATAATGGTTTCTGTCTGACACTCCTTGCTGGTTTTCCTTTGCTTTCCTTCATTCTTAGTGCCCCTGCCTGGGATGGGTCATCTGTGCGTTTCATTCCCTCAGAGGCATCCCTCCCTGGTGTGGGGTGCCCACGGGCGGTAGTCCCTCAGGGTCTCCCCATCCTGGCATTGCTTGCCTGTGGGCTGAAGTCCCCTATGAACAACCTCTTTTGGAATGGAGACCTTCCTTCAAAGAGAGCCTCTGGCCATGTTTACGCCACAGCACCTTCAGCAGCACATCTCCAGCTGTCTCCTCAGCCATGTGCCTCCAGCCAACTATCTCCATGAGCATCTTCCTCACCCTGGTGGCTGTAGGTTTTTCATAAATAGGTTGGAGCTGGGGTGCCGCAGGCTAACCTGCCTGGCTGCAGTTTGGGCACACCGTGTGTTGCTGTCATCAGTTCCAGAGGTGGCTGGGCTCAGCTGTGACTGGCACAAGGCAGCTCATGGCCTCTTCCTGCACAGCTCCCCACCACAGCCCCCCCTACCGAAACCCTGCCATGTATGTGCCACATGACAAGTAAGGCTGAAAGCCTAAGCTTTGTGCTGTATTGATGTTTTGATAATGTATATTCTCTTTCAAGCTTGATGGACATGTCAGGAAGGTGTATGGAAATCAAGTCCTCTGTTAAATCTTCATTTTCTGTTCTTAGAAATATTTGGCAATGGAAGCATTCCTTGGAAAGAGGAATATTACACATTCATGTGGGCACGCACACATGCTTTCCTCCTTTGTCACTGTCGGGTACAGTGGAATCATTACATATGTTTCTGTTGTTTGGTGCTCTGTAGGGTCATGACATATCCTTCAGATTTACTTTTTATTTCCTGATCGATGGAGATGCAGCCACAGTGAAGTGTAAAATGATATTCATGTACTTACTGCCAAGAAAGGAAAAAAAAAAAAAAAAGAGAACAAAGGAGCAAGAGAAGCTTTTCTGATAAGACTGAAATCAGAACAAGATTGCTTTTGATAAAAGATTGATGAAGAGGCATTCACTGCTTGCAGGAGAAAACATTTGTGAAAACAATTGATATTGGAAGCTTTTGATAAGACATGCAAAAAAAATGCATTTTAATATTTACCACTTGTTGCAAAATAGATAGGCAGCTTCTGCATGATGAGGTCATGAAATACGAGATTGGTTCAGGCAAATTCATTACTTTTGTCCTCTGTTTTTTTCTGTTTTCATATTAGTCTGCCCCTTCCCAACTTTATATAATGTAATTTTTCTGTCATCTTTTATAAAATACTTGGGTGCCCATCTGGTATGAGAGTACACCTAAAAATATCTTTCAGAGCAAAGAGGGCCTAAGTCAACGTACTAAGAGTCAGTATTTGTAAACCATATTACAGATAAGCTCAGTAAGATCAATCCTTTTCTATGGATTTGTGTTAAATTACATTGACTGGTGCCAGGGCAGTCTGCCCTATTTAGGTTTTTTTAAATCCATGAAATAGACCTTAAGGGTTTAAATCAATAAACGAAATCACTTAATGTGGGTATTCTGCAATATTTGTGTAGAATTCTTGTTTCATGCGGGTCTTGATTTTATGTCTTATTTAAACAAACAGGAAAATACATACAAAATACAAGAACAGGGGAAGAAGAGTGTTCTGTGAAGCAGAGTTGCATCATCCATTAAAATTGCACCACACTGTTCAGTCTAGACATTAGCAGTGCAGATGCTGCCACGCTTCCTAGTGCTTTTTTTTTTATTTTTCCTGACACATTGCAGGGCTACTACAATAATCAAATGCTTGAGGTCAGATCAGAATACCAGCTGTGGTGGGGATTGTGAGCCATGTACAATCACTGGTACTAGAGAAAACTTTTCTATAAGAGGAGAAACTGAAAAGACTCGAACCGTTTACGTGACTGAGAAAATTAGCAAAGGGACATGATAACCATATATAAAATAACAGTTATAAAGTGACTATAGTTTAGAAATTTTCATTCATCTGTTTTGGTGCATGATGTAGTGGGAGTTTATAGTATGAGTGCTGTAGTTTGAGGAAAAAACATCATTACAGCTGCCATGTTGAGAGGCCCATTGGAATCGAAAGCAGTAAGTTTCCTAGAGGATTTCCGTTTGTGTTATAAAACTCTTCATCCGTGCATAAATAATAAAAATATCTAGAAAGACTAGGAAGATAATGGATCCTCACACTAATATTACATGTGTTAGGTAAAAAAGCCTTCCATGGACAAATTTTGCTGTAACTGCCTTCTGCAGAGTTTCTTATAGTTTTCCCCTAAAGCAAGTGACAGTTAGCGAGAGAGACCCTTATGGGTGATCCACTGTGCAATTCCTCTCTTCTCATCAAGTTACTATTGTAGAGCACACCAGTTCTCTAACTGAACTTTGTGTCGTAATCATAATCCTCCTATTCCTTGCTGCCCCAAAATTCTTCATGCCAAAGTATACTACTTTAGTACTCTTTAAAATTCTTTAAAATTAAAAAAAAAAATGTTAAGCAATAAGGTAAAAACCAAACATGATCTTTTCTTACAATTAAAAGCACTGTAGAGTGAAAATCATTGCACTTATTTTGATGGGGAAGGTGTTTGAAGATTCTGTTTTGCAACTCAGAGGGAAAAGACATCTCACAGGATGTTAGGAATTTATGAAAGTAATTAGTGATGTTTTACTGAATACTAGATTAAATATTAGCTTGGAAAGCTATGTAAATGTCCTGACTACAAGAAAGAGCTGCCCCTGGGCTTCAAGCATTTGCATATGTTCATTTAGAGAAACCTTCAAGTGTAACTTAAATATGTGTAACTATGTTTTAATCTCTATCAGTCACTGATTTGTGCAACTTGTGGAGCACAGATTAAAATTAACTTTTTTTTTATCATGAGCAGACAGCTTTTCATAGTGACTTGCATCATTTTGTCTTTGTGAGTATATTAGTGCTGCCCATGTAAGTGGCGCATCAGTGTTTGTACTGAGCCAAGCTAAGATGAATGTGTTCTATGTGCATTTTTGTTCTGCATACATCCTGGGTGGCAGAGGCTGACAGAGGATTACTCATCTCACAAGGTCTCTGTTGTGCCACAGCTCCTGAAGTACTGATTTGTTATGATTAATACAAATATTGGATGGAAGTTTTTTAATGGTTTAGAATATAATTTGGAAAATGTGCTTTTTATCTGTTTCTTCTTAGTTTTTTTTTCCTTCAGGTACAATGGAGGAATTGTCACTGGTCATTGCTGTCAGAAAGTGACAGCACAGGTTTACAAGTGTAGTAGTCTCATATGTAAGAAGACTGACCCCCTGTAGTAGTATCTGTATGATTTTTCAGGTTTTTTTGCAAAGGTTTTTATACATAAAGCTTTATAGAGCAAATTTCCAACATTTTTATGAGTGCCTTGTGGCTGTATCTTTAAAGGTGATAAATAGCAATAATTTTGTATATAAAACAGTTGCAACAGAAACATAAACTATTGCTAATTAACACAGAAAAGAAAATCAGACACAATTAATATGGTTACACTTAATTAATACATATGATTTGCCTTACCAGTTGTCTTAATTTTGCAGTAATTTTTATGTGTTCCTTTTAAAGAGTTGTGTTAAAATATTACATGTATGCAGAGATGATCACAGACAGTTGACTGTCCAAGTTCACAAATGACCATTAAGCTGTGTTCATGTCTGTCCCTTGCTCCCTTATGAGCTAACACTTGTTAGCTTAACTCTCCTGGATAATTTAAGGCAGACATGTTCAAACTCGGGGGGGTGTGCATAATTTTGTGTGGATGGAGGCACGTGCTGGCAAAACTCTGCTGCCGTGTGATCAAGTGCATGCCTGCGGTCAAAGTGTAGCTGTGGTCAGGGACTGCTGATCACATGAGAGGACAGATTGTCCTAAAACCCAATATGTGACTTGTTGGCCAGGCAGGAGGTTGGAAGTGCACTTAGCACTGTGGCAGAGGACATGGCTGCTTGGCCCCAAAACAGTTCTGGCCTCTTTGCTCCCAGTGGATAAGGAGCTTTCAGAAAAAAGGAGTCATGAACAGTCTGGATTTGCACTACAGGTACTACTGTACATGGTGTATCCTTGGATGTGTACTTTAAGTACCGTAGATGAGTGAACCTTTAGCAACTGCTAGAGCTTTGACTTCTCCATCATTTGCAATCATACCCTGATACTGGGTAGATCCTTCCTTCCAGAATTAAGTGGCATCATAACGACAGGTTATCCATTTAGTCTATGCTTACAAAATCAAAGTGTTGTTTTGTAGTAAAGAAAACTGTAGCAAAAATAGTGATTCCATTTCTGTATTAAAATACCTCATTCTGTCTCTTAAACTGAATTTGGGGGTTTGTGCATTGTCACCATAGGACAGTGAAAAACTTTATGTACCTTAAAGTCAAAAGAGGTGGTTTTCAAGATTACACCCATTAGGTTGCTAATATGGTTTGAACTTAATTTCTGTTGTTTCTATCTGGAAATGACTGCGACTTAGCTTGCATGAATTTAATATGGGTCTCTGTGCTAAGACTGGCAAGAAGGTTACCAATTCATGCTTTGGTCTAATACTTTTTATTGTGGTAGATACTATTAATGTAAGAGCAGTTTATTTCCTATATTTCTACAAGCCAATTATATTACACAGCAGTAGCCATAGGTAGCAACAGCAGCTGTTTGGCTCTAGGTGCTAGCTTTATTCTATTATATTTTGCACGTTTTTACAGAGAGGTGTTTCAATGCTCCTTCTCAGGCCCATACTATGATCCTAGTCTTCTGTTTCTCGCTGCCCACGCTGTTTGTATCATCTTCCACGAAACCCAACTGCCTGAGCTCATTCCCTCCTAAACCATCACAAAACATGATCTAATAACAAATTCTCATGTACCCCTTCCATCCCTGCTCAGCTAATCAGGTGGGCCATTTATGTTGAGACAGAGGCATAAAATAATGCCTCATGTGCTGGTAGTTTCCTGATTTAGCATCTCCATGCAAACAAACAGGATCTATGTTATGTCTTTGTACTTCCTGGAAGTGATATGAATACTGCCAGTAGCAGATGGATCACAGTTTTCAATGTTAGCAAGTGAGTTCCAGGTTAAATCATGCAAGTAGCAGAAAATTTAAAAATAATAACAATAAAAAAGAAGCGTTTCTAATGTTTTAAAAAATAAACATAAAATATAACTGTTTTTAGAATTCAAAAAAATTGAGGAAAGCTTTTGTTTTTGCATAATGCTTTAGAAGAGAAACAACTTTGAACCCTTCTTACCAGAGAAGCAAATGAATTACAGTCTCAAGGGTTCTGTGCTGAAAACCATCATCATCTCCCAGTTGTGTAAATCTTTGTTTTTTTCACAGAACGCTAAATAAAGTCAGCTACTGCAGACACTGAGCTGTTTTCCAGATAACCTATACCTTGAGCACTCTAGGTTCTCTTAGATCTATCAGCTATGTCGGCACAGATGCCTTCAACCTCTTTCAAAATGCAGTGCCCTAAGGCAGCGTGCCTTCTCGGTTGTGGGTGTGCAGCTTGTTGGAACTTGAATACGCAGCTTGGGTGCCACCTCTCCAGACCAGCTGAAATAGTGCTAAAATCTAAAGATATGCAACTTGAGCTCAACAGAGCTCTCATCCTGCCTGTTTTTTTTTGTGAAAGCCACATCCTGCCGTGTCTAGAAAGCCATATTGAACTGGCAGTGCTCTGTGACAAACAGCATCCAAAACCTGAGCAATGTTCTTAATTATTTGCAAATAACATTGCATCTTTTGGCCTTATTTGTTGTTCCCTCCCCTTCTCAGTCACAGGGCAAGTGAAAACAGTAATCGGTAATTTCTCATCAATCTAATAGTGTTGAAAATCTTATTTTCTTTGAGTTTGCTATATTAAAGTACTTATATACATTTGATTCTTGTACTTAAAAAAAAAAAATAGTTGAAGTAGAGGAATTCTTGGTGGTACAAATTTACTTAAAATGCATGAAAGGTGTGGATGCTCTGGATTATACAGGTGCTACTAGAACCCAAGTAAACTAAGTTTCAGTACTCTGCCTGAACTAAAAAATAAAAAATTTCCACACATTTCAATCATTTATTGAAATTTGAAAATTAAAAAAGATCTAGCTACTGTCCCTTGTGTTTGACTTACACAAACACCTCAGTGTTGAATAAGGGAAATTCCTTCCCTACGTTGAAACTCAGGAAAGCTCCTCGATCTATGGCCCTCCCTATCCACTCAAACCTGCCCATCCCTGTTACCCCTGCATCTTTTCTGTTTTTAATTCCAGTGGTAGCTTGTTTGAAGAAAGGAGGATAATTTATGCTATACTTGTAAGGATTTCAGTTTTACATCCTGTTAATTGCAGCCAGCCAACTCTAGAATCGAGTGGACACTGATAAAAGCATGTGACTATAAGCTCCATATCGCTCTTCACTGTGTGCTTCTAAACATGCACATGCTGTCATTGAATACACTTCAGAGCTTTTCTCAATCAAGGCAAAGAGGATAAAAACAAAAAAAAAAAAAAAAAAGAAATGTGATTGTGCTTGTTACTGGCATGAATATTTTCAGTCATTTTTTGAGAGGGACCTAAGTTGAGGCTGGACAAGATCAAAGAGCTTTAGGAAGCTGAATTTGTAGCATCTGTACCACAAATTATGGCGTTGACCCTTGCAGGGATAAGAGCAACGTCAGCTCTTACTTCTCAGTAAGATGAAAATTCCAGGACTGTTAAAGCCAGTCGCCAACTGAAGTCAGAAAGTGTTCTCACATCACGAAACAGTAATTAATTCAAAGAGGTGCTGTGAGGGTAAGGGTTGCATCTTACCCATTGGAGTACCCGTCCACTCTGACAAAAAACATGCTAAAAGACAGGGATGACATTTGCTGTGTTCTGAAGTGTCAGTCCCTGTCACAAAGAGCTAGAAGCTGTGCTGGTAGTCTCTCTGCTTTTTCTTATTGAAGTGTGGCAGTCATTGGCTTTGTCTTGTTTTTTTCTTCCCTTTATTGTGTGGTTGAATTACCTGTTTTCCAGCTTTAAAAGGTGTCTGTACTGCAATGTTTGTTCAGCTCTAAGACAGAAATGGTTTCCAAGTCCAGGCTTAAAAAGCTTAATTACAGAATCACAGAATGGTCAGGGAGACCAACCAGAGGTTGGAAGAGACCTCTGGAGATCATCTAGTCCAACCCCTCTGCCAGAGCAGGGTCACCTACAACAGGTTGCACAGGACAGCGTCCAGGCGGGTTTTTAGTGTCTCCAGAGTGGGAGACTCCACAGCCTCTCTGGGCGGCCTGTTCCAGAGCTCTGCCAGCCTCAAAGTAAAGAAGTTCCTCCTCATGTTTAGATGGAACTTCCTATGCTCAAGTTTGTGCCCATTACCTCTTGTCCTGTCACTGGGCATCACTGAAAAAAGACTGGGCCCACCCCCCTGGCCCCCTTCCTTTAAGTATTTATAAGTACTGATAAGATCCCCCCTCGGTCTTCTTTTTTTGTAGACTAAAAAGACCCAAGTCCCTCAGCCTTTCCTCATAAGAAAGATGCTTCTGTCCCCTAATCATCTTAGTAGCCCTTTGCTGGACCCTCTCCAGCAGATCCCTGTCCTTCTTGAACTGGGGAGCACAGAACTGGACACAGTA